>BRDA01001587.1:8450-18931 GCA_036984385.1 Crenuchus spilurus | reverse complement strand
TATGAACATACATATATACATGTCCCCAATCTGTTACTTTCACTTTGTCGACCAAAATCTGGTGTTATTAACTAATCATCCACAACCCGGAGGAAAACGTCGGTTATGTCCCAGTTAATAATTATTGTGGTCTAAAACCAGCTGTTTCACTTTCATTGTCTAACCCCTGTACATATATACATACAAGTATAACAATTTGACTGGACATATTTCTATATTTATAATTAGTTTTTTATTTGCTTCAGTGACAGTGTTTACTCAAACAATGGCTGCAAACTCAAAGAAGCCTCTGATGAGTAGATCAGATCCACCTGTGAGTTGTCTGAACACAAGCTTCAAAGGAATGGTTCAGACTCAAGCCAATGTAACCTTCAGATGCCAAAAAAAACTTGCTTAAAAATAATCAGTGACCTAAAAACTGTTTAGTGACTTTTGATAATTATGTTGTAATATTTTCTACTGCTGAAGTAAATTAATCAAGTAAATAAAATGTATTACTTTATAGTGTGACTGTAAGAGAAACTAGGGATTTTGTGTATTTCAGACAGCGAGAGAGGAGCAATAGTTTATAGGACAGTCATAAATCTCTGTTTCACTAGTGTGTAAAGCCCTGTGTAAACTCCCCTCACTCCCCTCTCGTATGATGACTGCACTGTTGGCCCAGGTATAGTCCTATATGACAGAGCCAACACCACATACTGTCCATTTCTTAGAGTTGAAAACAAGGACAGAGCTCAAGTGGCCAAAAAAAAACACTGCAGAAAATGTAAAAAGTATTAGTGACACCACAGCAGGCCCAATGACATTGTGACAATGTTCTGTATGTTCTTGCAGCATTTCTACAATGTTATGATAAGGTTCTGTGTCTGCTGGGACAAAAGCAATCAAAATCACTATTTTGTTTTAGTCACATTTAAACAATGCTGCAAGTCACAACTGACCTGAGGTTAATTTCATTAGCCTATGCAATGCGAAGAATGTTAAGAACGCTGTGAAATGATCTGAAAACTCTCAGAGCATGTGCAATTAATAAAATGAAAATGACAAGGCTGCAGACATAATGTTGGGGGTCCAAATATAAAAAAAAATTTTTTACAATAATGTCTGTTTATTTCATTAAATTCCCATGCTTGTTTCTTATGGAGGACCAAAAATGACAAAAGTATAAATAAATAAATAAATGGGGGACCAAAAATGACAAACGTATGAATAAATAAATAAATGGGGGACCAAAAATGACAAGTATAAATAAATAAATAAATAGATATAAATTTTTTCATGAAAAAGCGTTCATATTAATAATAAATGTTTTTACTTTATTTATGTATTTCCACATGTCTACGTTTACTTTTCTTTACATTTACTTTTTAACCACTCGTGCTTTTAGAATGAGGTTAGGAGTGCCCACTCAATTAGCATACAGTTAGAAAAGTAAGTAGAAGAAAAGTAAATGTAGACATGTGGAAATGCATAAATAAATAAATGTAGACATGTGGAAATACATAAATAAAGTAAAAACATTTGTATGAATGCTTTTTCATGAAAAAAAATGTATCTATTTATTTATTTATTTATTTATTTATACTTTTGTCATTTTTGGTCCTCCATAGTTTCTTGTTTCATTAAATAAATTTAATAGTATAAATATTAGGCCAACAGGAGTCCATAGATTAGGATGAAACCTTTGTGATATCATTATTCTGTCTAAGAATGAATGGCAGCTGTTTTGCAACATTATTCCCAGCTTAATCAGCAGAGCTCCTTTTTACATCTCTGATTCAGTTCACTGATGACGCTGGACTGCTTTCTTTGAGTATATCTGATAAATGTGTGTCAGTGGCCACCGCTGAGTGAAGTCAAAACACTGGCTTAGCTCTGTGTGTGTGTTTTAAGAAGACAGAGGAGGCCTCATTTGAAGTTACCTTGAATGTAAGGAATGCAGAAAGCACAATAATGACAATGTGATGGTCCTCAGATTCCTCAACTTCAGTCAGATTATATCCATATGCCCCCTCTCCCCATCCTCTCTGCTGTTATTTTTTACTTTAAAAATGATGGAACTTCACTAGAATGATTCAAACGACTAGATCAGTGTGAGCCTGTGTGTTATATTTATATATTTATTTATTTATTTATTTAACAGTTTGACAGAAAATAATTTGCCTTGCACAAAATATAATCGAGCATTAAACACACGTTTGGTGTGTATTTTACTACTTTGAACTGGAAATAGGATGGTGCTTGAAAGGACAAAAGTTTTAGAACACCCCAATTTTTCCAGGTACTTATTGCAAATGGTTCAGTTTAATGTCTCGCTGCACTCTGAAATGAAAGTATAGGAGTTAAATCAGAACTCATGGAATCAGTTTATAGACCAAAATGTGTCTAAACTTTGACACAAAGCAGCACAAACGTCACATAAATGTTGGCACTTGTAGGTTTGCTTTATTTTCACTTCATCCCAAATCAGCTGGATGGGGTTTAAGTCTGGAGACTGTGCTCCACTCCATGTTTTCAAGCTGACCGTCTTTTTTCCTGAGGTAGTTCTGGCAGAGCTTGGACTGATGTTTTGAGTCATTGTCTTGTTGTAAGATGAACCCCTAACCAACTAGGCACATACCTGAGGGTACTGCATGGCACTGTGGAATGCTTTGGTAGCCGTGGTGGCTCAGGATGACTCTCACTCTGTAGGAATTAGTAGCACCAGCTTTCAAGGCTTGAACTACCTCCATTACTGCAAAACAACTTTCACCTGTTAACTCATTTCATGTTCCCTGACAACAGCCTTTTTTATAATTCTGTAATGTAAATTCATGTTCAGTTTTGGGTAAACATACTCTTTTCTAAAGCTCTGGCAGTTCATTTACCTTTGTATCATTTCAAGCTGTTAATTGGACTTGAATGACTTGAATTGCAATAAATGACTGGAAACATTGGAGTGTTCTAAAAGTTTTGACAAGTAGTATATATACTACTCCACAATAATACCCATCCCCAAAAAGACAACCATCACATAACTGAATGACTACAGACCCATCGCCTTAACCTCTGTAGTCATGAAATCCTTTGAGAGACTGGTTCTCAATCACCTGAAGAACATCACTAACCCCCTGTTAGATCCACTGCAATTTGCCTACAGAGTCAACCGATCGGTGGATGATGCAGTAAACATGGGGCTCCATCTCACCCTCCAACATCTTGACCACCCAAGAACATATGCAAGGATCCTGTTCTTGGATTTCAGCTCAGCCTTCAACACCATCATCCCAGGAAGACTACACAGCAAACTTCTCCAGCTCAGCGTGCCAGCCCCCACCTGCCAGTGGATCACCAGCTTTCTCACTGGCAGGGAGCAGCAGGTGAAGATGGGGAAGTTCACCTCCGGAACCCTGATCACCAGTACAGGTGCTCCACAAGGCTGTGTACTCTCCCCACTGCTCTTCTCCCTGTACACCAACGACTGCACCTCCACAGGGAGGTTGAACAGGTGGTCCACTGGAGCAGCCGAAATAATCTGGAGCTCAAATAAATAATCTCACAGCCAAAACAGTGGAGATGATGGTGGATTTCAGGAGACACCCCTCAACACTGCCAGTACTCACCATCTCCGACAGAACTGTGATGACTGTGGAGCCCTGCAAGTTCCTGGGCACCATAATCACCAGAGACTTGAAGTGGGACAGCAACATCAGTGCCATCACCAAGCGAGCCCAGCAGAGGATGTACTTCCTGCGTCAGCTGAGGAAGTTCAACCTGCCCCAGGAGCTGATGGTGCAGTTCTACACAGCCATCATAGAATCTGTCATCACCGCATCCATCACAGTGAGGGGCAGCTCAGCCACCAAACAGGACATTCACAGACTGCAGCGCATCATCAGCTCTGCTGAAAAGACTATCGGTGTTAAGCTGCCCACACTGCTGGATCTGCACAGCTCCAGAACCAGGAATCGTGCAGTGAAAATCACCTCCGACCCCTCACACCCAGGACATCACCTGTTTCAGCACCTTCCCTCAGGACGGCGTTTAAGCCAAATGAGGGTCAGGACTACCAGGCTACAGAAAAGCTTTTTCCCACATGCCATCACTCTCCTGAACAGTTGACACTATTACAACATAACACTAGAGCCTCTGGTCTCTACCTCTCTGCACTTTAAAACACAACTACACACTACCTGCACTGTGACTTTTGCACATAAATGCTGCAACCAGCACCTTAATAT
Source organism: Crenuchus spilurus (assembly GCA_036984385.1). NCBI lineage: Eukaryota > Metazoa > Chordata > Actinopteri > Characiformes > Crenuchidae > Crenuchus > Crenuchus spilurus. Next base: position 14,711 of record BRDA01001587.1, on the reverse strand, counting down.
ATTTACACTATGTACATTTATAATTTATATGACCACTGTGTGTGTGTGTGTGTGTGTGTGTGTACCTTGTGTTAACCTCTGCACTATGAGCCTGTAACCAAAAGCAAATTCCTTGTGTGTGTGAGCATACATGGCCAATAAAGTCTGATTTTGATTCTGATTATAAGGCATCATCAGACCTAAAACACAAGTACAGTGGTAACCCTACTTACGAGTTTAATCCGTGCAGGAGCCGAGCTCGTTAGCTGGTTTGTTCGTTAGCTGGGTGCATTTTCCCCATAAGAATACATGTAAAACTGATTAATCCGTGTCAGCCGGCCAATATACAGTATACTTTAATATGCTAAATAATGTGTTTATATGGGTTTTTAAAACATAAATGAGACGACGACGGCGCTCGTGTAGGCTGGCGGCTAAGGAGGACGGGCGTACGTGTATGGCATGGTTACACTTATCATATGAAAAGTAAAAGTAAAATGTATCTAACTTTCTTGTTCACTACCTTTTGCTGTCTTTGTGTCACTTTCACTAGCACTTTCACTTTTACTGGACAGCGGTCAAAATTCAAAATGACACAAAATAGAACTTCTCTTTAGAACTTCTGTAACCATTTTGAGCATGATGAGCATCAAATATCCTGTGTCCATGCCAGGGGCATAGCACCAAATTCTGGGCCCTATTCACAAGCAATGCCCAGGGCCTCGCCCCCTATTATTAAATATTTTTAAAGGAAAATAAAATTCCAGACTCCTCAAGGGCCCTCTCCACACTTGGGGCCGTGGTAACTCAGTGCCACTTTTCCCCCCACTACGACGCCCCTGGTCCTTGCTATGATACAGTTCCTCAAGCGTACTGTGATCAGAATTTGATACACTGCTGTTCTTTAAATACAACACGGCGCCCACTCACACCTGATTGTCATCCCATTGACTGAAAGCATCTGACTCTCCCAGATAAGTATTACTGGTATAAAATGTAAACTTTCTTGTTCACTACCTTTTGCTGTCTTTGTGTCACTTTCACTAGCACTTTCACTTTTACTGGACAGCGGTCAAAGGTAATGACTGACCTCTTCTTCTACGCTAGCATCTAGGGCAGTGGTTCTTAACCTGGGTTCTCTGGGGTTCGGAGGAGCCTCTGCCACGGAGGTAAAGACACACTTGTATAAAGTCGTGATGACACGCCCTGCTTGGTCATCACTTGCTGCAGAGGATCATATTACATTGCTTGGCCAATCAGTGCTGCAGGGAATTTAGCGCGCGCAGTAGTCAACGGCTGTCGTAGTTGTACGTCATGTGGTTTCTTTCTTAGTATTTTAATCCATACTAAATATGTCGACAACAGCAGACATAAGCAGAAGTCACACTGATTTGCAGGTATGTAATTTGGGCAATGCTTTATTCTGCCCCCAAAAAAGTATTTTGTGTATTCAAAATGACAACAAACAAATTTAATTTAAAATTAAAAAAATTAAGTTATTAAAAAATGTTAAATTCTTAAAAAAAATCCAAATTAATTTTTAATTGGTAAAATGGTAAAAATAATACCGTAATTTGTTGTGAGTTCATGCACTGTGTTGGTTTTGTTCTTTGAGCAAGGTGATGTTCATGCACGGCTCATTTTGTGCACCAGTAAAAAAAACATACCCATGTCTTGAATTTGGGAAAAAAAAATCATATTTTATTTATCAGTAAAGAAGGGTTCAGTGAATGCACATATGAAACTGGTGGGTTCGGTGCTTCAAAAAAGGTTAAGAACCACTGATCTAGGAGATGCTACGACCGCTGCGCCCCTAGCGGTTGGCATACTTGAACTAATTTAGGCTACTCGTTACTTGGAATTTTATTCATTACCTGGAACAAAAATATTCTGAGATCTCGACTCGTTACCTGGAATACTCGTTAGTAGGGTTACCACTGTACTAAATGTAGATAAAGAGAACCCATGTAAACAAATGAGAAAAGAAAATCTTACACCTCACTGAAGAAAATCTCTAATTTGTCTGTGAGCGGCAAAAGAATACAAGTCTTTGTAACCTCGGGTCAGTCCTGCACATCAGCTCAGAAAGATTTTATTCCATTCCTCCTCACAGAACAGCTCCAACTCTGAGATGTTGGTAGAATTCCTCACATGAACAACTTGCTTCAGGACCTTCTACAACATTTTTCACTGGATTAAGGTCTTTCACTTGGCCATTCCAAAATATAAACGTTATTTTTCTTTTTTTGTAGAGCAGCTTGTGTGCTCAGGGTCGCTGTCTTGCTGCATTATGTTCTCTTGAGATTCAGTTCTTACATTTTTCATTAGAATTTGCTGGTGTAATTCCGAATTCATTGTTCCATCATCGATGGCAAGGCTTCTTGGACCAGATGCAGCAAAACAGCCCCAAACCATGATACTACCACTGCCATGTTTAACAGATGTGTTAACGTTCTTATAATGGATGAAGTGGTTTCCTTTAACCAGACAACATTTGTCATTTAAACCAAAACCAATATCTCATCTGTCAAACTAAACATTTTTCCAATAACATTCCTCACATCCTTTCACATGTCCGCATGTTCTTTCCCAAACTGCAGATGGGCAGCAATGTTATTTTTGGAGAGCAATCTTTTTGCAACCCTGCAATGCAAACCATTGTTGTTGTTCTTTAAATTTAACCAGTGTGAGAGAGATCTTTAGGTGTTTGTCTGGTTCCTTAGTGACCTCATGGACTGTTGTGCTTTGATCTTGAAGTGATCTCTGCTGATTGACAACTCCCGAATTCTTGAATTTTCTCTTTTTGTATATAATCTGCATTACTGTGGATTTGTGGAGTCTCTTTAGAACTTCTGTAACCATTTTGAGCATGATGAGCATCAAATATCCTGTGTCCATGCCAGGGGCATAGCACCAAATTCTGGGCCCTATTCACAAGCAATGCCCAGGGCCTCGCCCCCTATTATTAAATATTTTTAAAGGAAAATAAAATTCCAGACTCCTCAAGGGCCCTCTCCACACTTGGGGCCGTGGTAACTCAGTGCCACTTTTCCCCCCACTACGACGCCCCTGGTCCTTGCTATGATACAGTTCCTCAAGCGTACTGTGATCAGAATTTGATACACTGCTGTTCTTTAAATACAACACGGCGCCCACTCACACCTGATTGTCATCCCATTGACTGAAAGCATCTGACTCTCCCAGATAAGTATTACTGGTATAAAATGTAAACTTCTCAGAAAATAAATGAAATAGTATCACCAATATTATTGTCTTATTTGTTTAAACGGGTTAAAGTGCTTTTAAAGAGTTTTCTCACCTTTGGCTTGTAGGCAGGGAGCATGGACATCTCTACATTCTGGCCGCGAACAGGCTTGGGTTGGCGCTGTGCTGGCGGGCGTGAAGCTTTCTGGTTGTTTCGGCACACACAGATGAAGAAGAAGAGCAAGGCAATGGCTAAAGGGATGGCCCCGCTGGGGATCAGGATATACAGAATCTCCACACTGCCCCCACGCTTCTCTTTTGAATCTAACCAGCAAAAAGAAAAGCAACATGAAGTAACAAGCTTAGAAGAAAAACAAACTACACTGTTTGCATCAATCATCCAGACAACTTCCAGCCTACTGAAATACTGCTTCCTTTAAATTGTACTGTCTAAAGCACTAAAACATCTGCACGCTATAAAAACTACTTTAGACGCAAAGGTAAGGAAAGTCATATACAGTTAACAGCACTGCTGAGCAAGTAAAACTTTACACCACGTGGGTTTTAAAGAAAAAGTATATAAAACTGAACTGAGAAAAATCTAACTGACACAACTTTGGCCTTTTCGCAAATGTAGTCATCTGATGAAGACATGTTTGTGTGAGATGTTAGCTCTTTTAGACTTGTAAGGGAACCTAATAAGCAGTGTTCATGTAACACGTTACAAAGTAAAGAATTGCAGTTAATACATATTGCAGCTAATTCAATATTAATTATGTGCAACGCTTTAAAACATATGTTTTGTGTATATTTTCATGATGGACATTGTGTATCTTTGGTGTGTGACGTCTACAACTGACCACATTATCTGTTTTATTTGGCTTAAGATAATTTTTGCGCTATTACAAAACTCAATAAAATGATTTTTTTATTAGCATTGTTTTAAATATTAACATTTTAATATTAGAATTAATTCAAATAATTAATTAATTAAAAATATTTGAATTAAAATTAATATTATTGTTAATATTAAAAACTAAATGGATAAATCATGATGTGAAGAAGATAATGCCAGTTTAATTTTGAGCTGTTGAAGTTTGTAGTTTCAGATCATTGTAGACTGATGGGCGGCACGGTGGCTTAGTGGTGAGCACGTTCGCCTCTCAGCGCTGAGGTCTTGGGTTCGAGTCCACATCTGAGTGGAGTTTCCATGTTCTCCCCGTGTCTGCGTGGGTTTCCTCCGGGGACTCCGGTTTTCCTCCCACAGTCCAAAAACATGGAGATCAGGTGGATTGGCTACTCTAAAAAATATTACCCTGGTGTGTGTGTAAGTCTGTGTATGAATGTGTATATGTATGTATGCCCAGATACGGTTGGCACTCTGTCCTGGGTGATCCCCTCGTGCTCGATGCAGTCCTCCAGGTGGACGGTCGCTTCCGGTTGAGAGTACGCTGTGCGGGATTGGCTGCCGCTTCTCACCAGAGTGTGTGTGTATGAAGCGTATTGATTGTAAAGCGTCCTTGGGTGTCTAGAAAGGCGCTATATAAGTGTAATGTATGTATGTATATGTATGTATAAAGCAAACCTGACTGTGTGTTTAAATGATGCTCACTGTGATCCAGGTTCTGTACTTTAGTAGATTATTTATTCCATAAATTAATCAGTATTTTGTAATGGATTCCTTTTTTCATTAACAACCGCAACACTGCTCATACTTAACTAACTGCATCTATCAATGTACAGTACCAGTCACAAGTTTGGACACACCTCAGTCAGTGTTTTTATTTATTTATTTTTCCCTACATTGTAAATAAACACTGAAGTCATCCAGACTATGAAGAAACACATAAGAAATCATGTAGTAAATGTAAAAGCGTTAAACTTAAATATGTTTTAGACTTTAGATTCTTCAATGTAGACACACAACTGATGTCTCAAACACATTAAGAGGCCAGAAATGCAAGTCATGAACTCTTGACAAGACACAGCTGTTAACTGAAAGCCATTCCAGGTGACTACCTCATAAAGCTGACTGAGAAAATGCCAAGAAAGCTGTGCAAGAGGAGCCTACTGTGAAGAATGTCAAATATAAACATATTCTGGTTTGTTTACTTGTTTGTTTACTAAATAATTACAGATGTGTTTATTCATAGTTTAGATGACTTTAGTACTAATCTACAATGCAGAACATTTTTAAATAATGAAAAACCACTGAATGTCCAAACTTTTGATTGGCACTGTATCTAGAAATGGACAATAAGTGGGATTTGTTGTTGTGCTACTCATTTAATGATGCAGTAACTTGCTGCAGTGACTTTATGGAAGTTCTGGGATGTGAGTGGTGTCTCTCACCACATGGAGGGATCTCACACAGTTCCATGCGCACACTCTCATGCAGCGTGAAGCACCACGGAGCCTCATGCTTGTTGCCGGGATTACGGCAGTATGAATGGCCACCGTTCAGCTCTGGGTAGCGGATAGCCAGGTAGTTGTGGCTGTGAGGATACTGTGAGTTCCAGGGCTGACATTGCCGTCCAGACTTAGTCACACTGACCGTCCCGCGATAGTCTGAACCGCTGCTGTTGAAGCACTTGTGGTCTGAGAGAGCAGAGAACGACAGACAAGATACAAAATTAGACCAGATCACAAAGAAATCTGCATTTAACTGTGTCTTATAACAAATAAACTACTAAAATAAAAGCAGACTTCTGTTACTACTGAACATAATGTGATTTTTTCCCCAGTGTTCACAGTCAGATCACATTTCAAATTATTTCATAATCAAAAAATATTATTATTATTATTATTATTATTATTATTATTATTGTCCTGCTTATGAACTGATACAATGCAAGTGATTCATTACATGTCTGTTCAACATCTACAACTTTCTTAGATCACATTCCTTTTAATAACAAAGGTAGTGAAAAAACAATTATTAAAGGGGACATACTATGAAAATGTTTGTGTATTATGTGTAGTGTTCAGTGTTGGGAATAACGGCGTTAAAAATAACGGCGTTACGTAACGACGTCATTTTGTCAGTAACGGGATAAAATAATTAATTACTTTTCCTGT
>BRDA01001586.1:0-18322 GCA_036984385.1 Crenuchus spilurus | reverse complement strand
GTCATAATGAGCTTACTGTGTTTATAGCTCTGACCCCCTGCAGAGCTACACTTACACTACACTCAGTCTTACAACACTAATCATACAGCAAATACATCAGTCTTCACATGACTGGTCTCATATGTCTGATTGATCGTGTTGTTATTGATGGCAGATTCCAGTGACCACATTGTTAAAGACTGTGATGACCATGATTCATTTGTCTATAATAAGGCGCCTATAAACCAGTCTTTACTCTGATCTCTCAGTGAAGTCAGGGCTGCTCCCCTTTGAGAATCATAAACATTAAGCATGTTCAATATTTAGATTCAGTGTCCTGTGGTGGGGGGTGGAACTGATTCTCTATCAGCCAATGAGAGCTGAGCTAAGCTGAAGGTGTGAGTGTGTACAGGAGAAGGTAAAAGTAGTTAAAGTGTGTGGTGCTCAGATGGTGTAGTGTGGGTGACTTTACGACTAACAACGATCAAACACAGAAAATAGGTGAAAATGTGTGGTTCATTAAATTCTAATTAATAAATAAATACTTAACCATTATTCTGAATTAAATTCTGGATTCATGGATCTCTGATTGTCATACTGATCATTATTTAAAATACTTTAAATGTCATTTAACATGTAATGAATATAAAATAACAGTTTACCTTTTTGAATTAAGTGATGAACTCAAATAAACCTTTTCACTGTATTTAAATATGTTAATGTACATTACATGTATTTTAATCAGGGCTGCATATGCATATGACCGTATGTCCAGCTGTATAAACCCTCACATTGTATGTATATATGGTGAAGCTTTAGTGTCTAATTATCTGACATTTCATTACTCGTTCTGTCTTAGTTGAGTTGAACCCTTTCAGGGAGCTGAGCTTCATATTTTTCCTTCATTATTTATAAAGAACAGCTTAAAGTCTTCTGTCTTGTCTGTCAGTCACTGCTGTGTTTAGAGCTGAGAGCTGCTGGCAGTTCATATACAGAAGAAAAAGGGGGAAAGAGTCGGAGTGAACTCCCAGCTAAGCACCTTCATCTCAGGCATGACCTGTGGATTTAGCTCACACATCCTGTTCCTTTACTGTAATATATTAAGACAAAATGCACCTTGAAATGAGATTTCTGCCCCCCGTGGCGAGCGGTGTGCACCCCGTTCCTCGCTGTAATGGCGTGCTGTAGCTGTAGTGCACTGAACTCCTTAATGTCCTAAACAAGACAGAAGTAATGGATTTTACATTTGTGCCTTTAGGAGACAATATCATCATCAGTGTTTTTCTCCAGATTTTTTTTTTATATACAACTCTACCAAATGGTTGAGATGGCATTTTATGGTCAAGTCAGAGCACAAACACGTTTCTCTCTGTCTCTCTCTGTCTCTCTCTCTCTCTCTCTCTCTCTGTCTCTCTGTCTCTTGCTCTCTCGCTCTGTCTCTGTCTCTCTCTCTCTCTCTCTCTCTGTCTCGCGCTCTCTTGCTCTGTCTTGCGCTCTCTCTCTGTCTCTGTCTCGCGCTCTCTCGCTCTGTCTTGCTCTTTCTCTCTCTCGTTCTCTTTCTGTCTCTGCCTCTCTCTCTCTCTCTGTCTCGCGCTCTCTCTCTCTTTCATGATTTAGCCAAACATACCTCTGCCAACTGGTAGAGATGGCACTGTGAACTTTTAACACCTTCTACAAATAAGATATAGTGACTGTAATGTGCTGTACCACAGCATCCAGCAGAACCTTAAAGGGTTAAGCTTTATCACATTGGCATGAGTCCTAAATCTAGTCCTTCTTTGTAAACTCTTTGTCTTACGTTGTGACTCTTTGTTATGCAGTAAAAATATTTCTGGCTAATCAGTGCTTCACGAGGATGCTGACTGGGCGTTTTGTGATGCAAGTATTCAGTCAGGGTGAACCATCAGGCTTAATGTGTTTCTTTTTAAGAGAGCTGGCCCTCTTACGCAAGACTCATACTGGAACATCCAGCTGAGCGGACTGTTCTGATATCATGCTGAGTCTGTTTTGACCCGTACGTCCCCAGAGGAACTTAAAATACTGTACCTGAATACCCACAATGACACTCAAACAACCTCCAGATAGTCATCTGTTCTCACAGTCAGATGACTTCACTCCCATATGCCCCAGACTCTACTGAGCATGTGTGGGACTGAGCCACGGTGGAACAGGTGAGCCCAGGGCACCAGGCTCTTCCTGCTGCCTGCCTGACTAGCTGGCAATCTGTGGTCTAACACTGGCTTACAGATTCACATTGTGTTGGACACGAGTAGTTTCTGTCATCATAAACAATGTAAAGCGTTATGATTGGGCTCCAGTTATCTCATTTATTTACATGAGATCAGTTTCTCTTTTCTTCTCCTGTGAAGATAATGTAGTCCAGGTTTGGTGCATCTCTGAGCTGTATTAACTTGTGTAAAAATAACATCAAACAGAAACTGCATTACTGAACCCATATCATTGATTTTTAATGCTTTATTGACCTCATTCATTTGGTCAAAGCAGCTACGCAGCAGGAAGCTCAGCTACATAAACACCCTGTTTTAAATTCATCACAGAATTGATGCTACAACAAAGAACACACAGCCCGTCCCTGTGCTGCAGTGTAGCCCAGCTGAAGCTATAAGAAGTGTTGTTACTGCTGTGTTACAGGGATACTGTAGCAAAAGATATTGAAGAAAACATTCAGAAGTTACTAGAAATATAGTCTGAAGTGATGATCACTCAGAGGTGTTAAACATTAAATCCTGATGGTACTGCTGTCAGGTGACAGTTTAGCAAAAATAACAAACTTTCATCTGATAATGAAGTAAAAATAAATACAACATAACAGGATTTTAGAACTATAATACCCCTGACCAGGGCTCTGCCAGAGCATAAGTTTGGAGACATGGTGCAGATCAGGTGTTCCTCTCAAAGTCTAAAGCAGACGATGTTTACACAGTGTTGGTGGTGTCTCAGCTTATTAGCTGTGAATCACTGGGACATGGACACACCCCCAACATTAAATCACTGGACAGGAGCAGTTAAAGTCATCCTCTCAGCTCCTCCCTCAGAGCATGAAGACCGCCTTCTTCTGCTGCTCTTCTTCCTCTGATGATGAAAGAGGGATGATTAACGCTGTTTTTCAGCTCTCCGAGGGGCTTGACCAGCATGCTTCTCAGAAAACTGGAGCTTTGTAGTAAACAGAGCTGAAGATCAGGAAGCGTTTCATGCTTCTACTGAGGCAGGCAGGCATTCAGCCTTTATGATGAATCATCCTTTTAAAAACATACAGCATGCTTTCAAAAAGAAAGAGGCCGAGTTGAAGAAGCAACTTGTTTTGCTCAAAGCTTCTTTAGATAGGCCACCTCTCTTTTAGATGGTAGCTCCTCTGCTTAGCTCGGGGCTCACTGGTTGAGGGCCCATCTCCCATCAGGTCTGCGCTGATATGCCCTTCTGTGCCAGTCTTTTGAGCAGCACTGCCAGGCTCTCGCTCTTTTTCCTGCTGGCTGTGTCCTTCTCCTCACACTCTAACTCCCAGCATGCGGTCCCTGTGGTGGAACTGCACGGCCAGGCCTGAGCTCTCTGATGGAACTAGTGTCGTTACCTTGCCAGGCTACGTAACCACAGCTTCCATTATAGACCCCAGAGTGCAGCAGGCAGACTCCCTCCTGGAGCTCTGCCATGGGCACCATCTGTCTCTGGCTTTAGTGGTAGAACCACAGTTATTGCAGCTCATTTGTCTGTGGTCTCTGCAGCCTCATGCTTGGGTTCAATCTGAGCAACAGCAACCGCAAACAATTACTGTCCTGCAGAGTTTCTGCTCATGTGAGCTTCTGTTTGGCTTTGAATCTCCTGCTTTCAAAGTGACTTGATTAATTAATTAATGTTCAGCTCACTTATAAAAGTCAGTGTTCCTACGTAAAATGACTGATGGAGCTTGCAGACGGCAGCCATCTAAGGCCCTCCGTACCACACACATACTGTATGTGCTAATATTAAATAATCAGGAATATTTTTAATCTGCTGTAGTAGATGTAATTTATCATAATGACACATTAAAGCTGCACCTCCCTCTCCGCTGCACTCTAACATTTTCAGAGCTCGGGTGGTGCACATGTGCAGTGATTGGCATTACGCCAGACACTCCTTCTGGCTCTGAGTGGTTGTTTTGATTTGTTTGTGGATTACTGCAGATGGTATTATGAGCACTTGCAGGAGCCGGAGAGTCGGAGTTATACTTATTTCTGTATAATTAAAAAATAATTTATTTGGGCATTACGTTATTATTTATTGATTTATAAATTCTAATAAATATTAATAACATTAATGCAGTAATGATGTTTAGTATGTGGATGTACTGACAGTATTATTTGCTGTTATCATCAGTACCTGCTTGTTTAATGAATACTTATCTTGTTTATGTTTTTTACTTTTACTTGTTTATGACTTTATGTTCCTGCAGAGAAGGTGATAATAAAGATGACACTGTTAGCAGAGCAGAAGTGAAACAGGTTTTTAAATTTTCTATACAATCAGCAGCCCACAAAAATAATGAATGCCCACAAAGCAGGAGAAGGCTGTAAGAAGATTTCAAAGCTGAGTTTCCTCAGTTCATAATGTCATATAGAAATATCAGTTAGCAGAGACTGTGGAGGTCAACTTGACTCAGAACTTAAAGAGAGAAAGAGCTGAAAGATTGTTTGAAAGGCAAATCAAAATCTTCTGTTTGACTGCAAGACCTTCAGGAAGATTTAGCACTCTGGAGTGGTGGACTGATTAAGTTAGAGCTCTGTTTGAAAGTCTGGGTTCAGAGAATAAGGAACAACAGTTAAACATGGGGGTGGATGAGTCATGCTGGGTCATTTGACACTCACTTATTCACAGCAACAAGACCAGGGCTGCCCAAACTTTTGCATGACACTGTGTATACATGTGACCTGCTGAGCAAAGTGTAGGAGGATTTAAAATATATTTGACAAGTGTTTCATTTTACATTAAGATTCACTGTTCAAACCATTAATAACAGCCCTACAGCTTATAATCAGCAGTTATTAATCATTTATAATCTCTCTCTCTCTCTCTCTCTCTCTCTCTCTCTCTCTCTCTCTCTCTCTCTCTCTCTCTCTCTCTCTCTCTCTCTCTCTCTGTCGACTCTGCAGGAACAGTATTGCTGCCTCAGCAGTTTGTGCGTATAACCTCAGTTCTATCACTCGTGCTTTCAACGGGCCATTCCGCTCTCAGGAGAACCCGCGCTCCACCTGGCTTCCCACCCCAAACCCCATCCCCAACTTCCAGGTACAGTCCTCACCTTGAGTCCAGCTTAGCTTCTGTTATTTGCTGATCCTGTACAAACACAGTCCTGCAGGCTGAGAATTACATCATCCTGACTCATTAAAACCAGCTGAAGGTACTTTTCTGACCTGTTCCTGTTTTAAACAGTAGTAACTGTCCAACATCTACAAATTATAAAGCAGCCAGCAGAGCATTTGTAGATGTGAAGCAATCAGAACATGATGATGAAGTTTGTTTGTGTTCAGAATTTAATTAAAAAAGCTAAACATGTGTATTTTATATTCATTACACATAAAGTCACATATTTCAGTGTTTTAATGTTCATCAGTCTTACAGCTCATAAAATAACACATCCAGGTTCTCAGATTACTAGAATATTTCATTTGAGTAAATTATCCCAGTTCACAGTTCTCTCATATCTCAGTTTTGGAGATGCACCGGTTTATAAATAAAGTGTATTTATGATTGTAGACATGCTCACAGTAAGACTTATTTACATTAAAGGTTATATTTATGTTCATGTAAAATGGTTTATTGTCCTGAATTAAAGTCGCTTCATTAAAGTCACTTTAAGGCTAAATCCTCATGTCTGAGCAGTAGTGTGTGCTCGTGTAAATATTGATATTTCAGCTATTTAAATGTGTTTAATGTAGTAAACTCGTCCTGGTTAGACTGTGTACATTACAAGTATGTGTTGATATCTGTCACTTCTATTTAACATTTATTTAGATGTTCTACATGATGTTTTGTAATGAAAAACACATTTATCCTCTCATGGGATAAGTTTATTTTTGGTATTACTCAACATGTCAGTCTAAAAGCTAAACGTGTTTGATTAAAAGCCTCTGAATGCACAGGAGAAGCACTTTATTTTAAATTGAGGATGTTAAAGCGTGTTGATTTGTAGAAAATGGACATATATTTATATTTATTTAAGTTTTTATTGTTTTAGTAATGTTGGGTTTGCTCAGTGTTGTGTGAAATCTTTCAGTGTGGCACTATAGAAGACCAGGGACCCAATGAGGGCCTGACTGAGCGAAGCCTGCAGGATGCCCAGCGGCTCTACCTCATGAACGACGTGGTCCAGCCTGTGTCTGTGGACCCGCTGGTGTGGCAGGACAGTGTGCGCTTCTCCAAGCTGGTGGTGGACATCGTGCAGGGCCTGGACACTCTGCATCATGTCATGTACATCGGCACAGGTGAGCTGAGCTGGATGCGGAGCAGTTTCTATAACAGATTTGTCTTAAAACTAATAAAATATACTAAACTTGTTAGTCACAATCATATGAGCAGTGACCTGAGTGATCTGTTTTGCAGAGTACGGGACCATTCTGAAAGCTTTGGCCACCACCAATAAGAGCTTGCAGGGTTGTTATTTGGAAGAGATGCAGCTCCACCCCCCTGGTGTACGGGAGCCAATCCTGAGCCTTCAGATTCTCCATGGCGACAGAACTCTTTTTGTGGGACTGAATGACCGGGTGCTAAAAATTCCCCTGGCGAGATGTTCCAGCTACAGAACTGAAGAGTAAGTGCTGTCATACGTAAACCTGTGCACAGTCACCACCGCTGATGTGAAAATCTTACACCCAGCTTACACTCACTGGCCACTTCATTAGGTACACATACCCTGTATCTCCACTTATAGCTCCACTGAGCACACAGGTGCACTATTACAGACTGTAGTGCATCTGTTTCTCTGCACAGTAAATCTGCCAGTGTTAAATCAACACTATTAGAGTTAAATTAACACTGAGAGTGTTATATTTTGACACCCTCAGTGTTAATTTAACTCTAATAGTGTTGATTTAACACTGGCAGATTTACTGTGTGTGTCCACACCATCACCACCACATCAGTGTCACTGAGAAAGATCCACCTGCTCTGTGTGGGGTCCTGACAATGAGTTTATATCCTCATAAATTGTTGCAGTGAGTTTAAAGCCCTTCCGAGCATGAAAGAAGTGCTTAATTTAACACTGAAGCGTTTGGGAGGCAGAGCCTCGGTTTGAAGTATATGAATGACCCTCTTTCACACTGCAGCACTACAGCGTGGGCTCACACTCTCCTCCACCCGAGAGGAGTCTGTGGATATGTCATTAGGAGTAAAATCCACCTTTGTGGGTGGCTGAGAAGGATGCCAGGCTCTGTGTATTATTAATGCTTTAAGTCAGGCTGTGTGTTGTAGATTACTGAATAAAACCAGAGTGGACCTCTATCTGAGTAACCAGATCACCTGCACAACATGTGGTACGACAGTTTAGCTAACTGAACTAAATTCTGAACCTTTTCAGCAGATTTGAGCTGATGTGTGACTGTAAGTCATTAAGTGAGAAACTTTAGAGAGAAGATGTACATCAGTTGGTGCGTGCACTGTTTAGTCAGCATTTTGATTTCTGCATCTCTGTCAAACACACACACACACACTGAGTTAGTGGTCTGAGAGAGAAGTGAGGGCAGGAGAGGAAGTGAGAGTAGCCAGGCATATTTAAAACCCAGCAGGAAAGAAAAATCACAGCAGCCTTCAAGGGCAGAGCAGGAGAAGCGTGTCCTTAATCTCTCACTTTGATTTCTGCCAAACTCAGCACATAGGCCGATAGTACACACACACACACACACACACACACACACACACACACCTGCCACAGTACTGCCATGTCAGAGCAGAGGTTAATAAAGCTGTTCTCCTTTACAATAACATAGACTCGGAGGTCTGAGCAGCTCAGGACTGTCTCTCTCTTATAGACTATACTGCACTGTACATGTTAACTGGTTCCGGTCCGAGTCCTGTACTGGTTTAGATGTTTTCCTGCACACTACAGTCTTTATAATGAAGCACAGCAGCCTTCTTGTCAAACTCTGTCAGGCTCAGACTCTGAAGCTTTGCTCTGGAGAATAATCTGCTCATAAAAGAAGGAGTGGGAGGCGTCTCTGGGCTTGGTCATATCTACTTAAAGTTCTGTAACTGTCAGTCAGCAGCTCTGTTCTGAACAGCTCTGCTTTATGTTCTGTATCAGCTCACTTATGAACACAAGTCGTGGGAGAGATAGTTTTATATGAACATTTAAAGAGTATTGTATAATGTTGGTAATTGTGCTTACAGTGAAATAACTTGTTAGTCGTTTACATTATCAGAGTTTCTACTTTTTGTTTAAACAGATAAAATGTTCTTTTATACTCTTTTATCTCAGTCTTTACACTCTTAGCTGTTTCTGTTGCTGTGCTTGTTCAGGATATAACTGATCATAATCGTAATGCTTACCCTAACTCTAATCCTAATCCTAACTCTAATCCTAAACCTAATCATAACCCCAACTCTACTCATAGCAGTAACCATAACACTAATCCTAATCCTGAACCTATCCCTAACTCTAATAATAGCCCTAATCCTAACCCTAACTCAAATTCTAACCCTAATCCTAACTCTAATCCTAAACCTAATCATAACCCCAACTCTAATCATAGCAGTAATCCTAATCCTGAACCTATCTCTAACTGTAATCATAGCCCTAATCCTAACCCTAACTCAAATTCTAAACCTAATCTTAATCCTAAAATCTAATCCTAACCCTAATCCTTACCCTAAAGCTAATTCTTTCCCATACCATAATCCTAACCTTAACCCTAATCATAATCCTAGTCTCAGCCCTAATCTCAAATTGCATACTCTAATCTCTCAGTGCATGTTAACAGAGTGGCATAGGATTGTACACATTCTAATCCCAGCCCTGCGTTAGCTTGTTTTTATTTCAGTAAAATTAATTTGATGATTTATGTTTTTGAGGACTGATGTGGAATTTTGACAACATCTACAATTATTAATGTGAGACAAACCAGTGTGCCTATCATATAACCATCTATTCAGGAGCCAGACCTTCATGATCACAAACAAATCAACATTTGAGCTCAGAACAGGTACACCAGTCACACCTGAGCAAAGCCACTTTATTAGGTATTCTCATCTTGGACCTACACTCGTCCTTTTTTGCTGCCAAACGGGCACCAGTTTACATTTAGAGTCTCAGTAATTAAGCTCCAGCTGCTTCTCCAGACATTGCTTTGAAATAAATGTTGGCACTGAGGTGGCATCTGATGGTAGTTTTGAAGACGTGTTCCTGTCATTCTCCTACAGTGATGTTTTTACCTCTCTTACATCCTCCTCACTGTGTGTGAGGGCAAAGTAAACTTGGGTCCTCGTCTAGTTTTTTGTTTACGGCTCTAATTGTACATCTGGGCGTTTTCAGGTGAGCAGTTTTTTGACTGTTATGAACTGTGTGTTGGGACATTGACCTCTGTGTGACCTCATATATATACCCCAGTGAAACAGGAAGTCATAGATTATAGCTTTGAAGCACTCTGATCACCTTACAGTTCAAATGTCCATAAAAGTGCTTCAGTTTGTAAGAATTTCTGCAGGAGCCAGTAATTGTGGCAGACGTGGTTTTCTCAGGAATGTTTGTTTTTTCAGTGTGACGTTATGCTAACTGAGCTAAAGGTGAATTTAGTAAACGGGTTTATTAGTAGGGGTCAGTCAGTGTGGACGATGCTGTATGTGGTACTGTACGTTGGCCTGATGAAATGGACAGTGAGAGCAGATACATGGTAGATGGTCCTAATCAGAGTGTATCCAGTGATGAGATTGTTGTGGTGCATAAGAGATGAAATTGTGTTGCAGTTTTTCACTTCATTCTGAAGATTTTAAAAAACAACATTCATTTTGAATCTGAACAATGGAGGGAGATTGGCAACCTTTTCAGAATGTATAAGAGCTCGTGCAGCTATAATTAACTCGGACTCTTCCGATATCTGCCGACGGCCTCAGGTTTTCTAGTCGCAGCTCATTTTGCAGCTGAAAAGAGGCACAAATTAACTTTTCTCCAGCGTTCCTCTTGCCTTTGGAGAAGTGTTTATTAGTGGCTTAATGCAAAGTGCTCCCATCGTTGGTGGCTCAGGTTCTGTGTAATTACATTTGACCTCTCGGCGCTCCACTTCCTGCTCACTCCTCTCCACCCTGCACCCCCCGCCCCGGCCTCGCGCCTCTCCTGCGAGAAACTCATTTACTCCACCATTTGTTTGGCCGGAACACAACGCCAGTGTAGCCGCTCGGCCACATCAATCTCCTTCAGCCAGCGTTAGTGAGGGACGGAGGGGGCCGCTGTGTCTGAGAAATGAGTGTGGAGGCTGATGCAGCGGTGCAGGAACAGCACAACCATCAGCTCTGCTCACCCACAGCCTCCCTCCAACCACACACAACAAAGCAGCAGTGTGGGTGTAGCTGGAATAAAGCTGTGCCATCAGTCTACAGCATTCAGACATGTGCCTGTCACAATTATTACAATAATGATTTTTATTCTTTTCCACCTTCACTCTAACAATCGTGATTATTTTACAATAAACAGTCCATCAATCCATCCATTATCTTCCACTCAATTGTGGAACTGCAGTGAGTCTCCTACACCTTCACCGGGCACAGGGCAGGGCATTACACTATCCTAGCTAATCCATCATTGGGACAATAAACAGTCATTCTGAGGTAAATGAAAGTAAAAAAGCAGAACTAACATGATGATCATCTTAGTTAAAATTTTTCTAAAAGTGCTTCAGTTACATTTTGTATCTAATGATGTCTGTAATGTTTGTTTATTTGAGCTTTAGACTGTTTTGAGCTGCTGAGTAATGATGGACAGGATCAGTTAGACTGGCCAGTTTATAATTCTGCCATTAGGAGCAGTTATTTATTATACAGTTAAACATCAGTTAAGATGTTATAATCATGAGGGCCGTGTCAGCAGCAGCAGATGAACCTGTACCTGCTCTGTTCTGGATCTGCAGAACTAATAGATGTAAGAAGCTCTACTGTAAACATTCAGCCTCTTGTGTGGGTGAGAAGACTGTTTAGGCTGATGGTGTTGATGTTGGCATTGGCGTTTGGATGAGGAATGGGGCATTTTGGTGCCCAATGATCTGTTTGTGTTTACGTCTAAGTGCTGAAAAACACTCTGGGCAGAAAATAAACAGCACAAACCACACGCTTTACTCAGAAAACCACAAATGGCTGTTTTACAGCTTTCCCCTGGGTTTCCCATTACCTCAGATGTGGCCAACTTGTTTTCAGCTCATTGGCTGTAAAGAAAACTCCATGCTTCTTCTGTCTGCAGAGATACTTCAACCAAGCACGGTGGACTGATGTCTGATGGTGTTTATAGGACATTGCATCTTGACCTCCTTTAGAGGTTAAAGTAGGGATACAGTACGAGGACATAAACAGAAATGAACAGAATACCAACATGAATGAACTGGATTTTGTTGAAGCTCGTTAATTAACGTGTTAGATTAGATTTAATTACATGAACATGTATCGCACATTAACACAAAAGTTGTTTTTTTTTGCCAATTTTCTCTCTTTCCCAATGTAGTAGTCGCCAATTAACCCAACCCGTTAGTGACTCTCCCCATCACTGTGCACTGTCCCTGACTCTAGGAGGGTGAAGACATGCACACGCCTCCTCCACTGTGTGCGATACAGCCACCAACTCCTTTTCAACTACCGCTGATACACCATCACTGGGGAAGCCAACAAGCTCGGAGGAAAGCTCAGGATTCCCAGCTCCGAATGGACCAACCAGTAGACGCCTGAGCCTCTACCTGCCCAGAGAGAAGATGGTCAATTTTTGCTCTCTTGGGCCCCGGCTGTTGATGGCAAACAGCTTGTGCGGGATTGGAACTCTGATCATAGTGTCAGCGTCTTAGCCTGCTGAGCTACTCGGGGCCCATACACAGGGGAGTGGTAGTGGGGGGAAAAGTGGGACTGAGTTACCAGGGCCCCAAGTGGGTCGAGGGCTCTTGAGGAGTCTGGAATTTTATTTTCCTTTAAATATTAAAGGAAATAATATTTAATAATAGGGGCGAGGGCTGGGCACTGCTTGTCCATAGGGCCCAGAATTTGGTGCCCTGCCCCTACATAAAACTATTTTTAATATGTTTACTGTTACTGCATCTCCACTGCTCTGTGACACTACTGAGAAACAGATGTTGCTGCTCTAAATGTCTGTAGTGAAGCTGAAAGCAGTGATCTCCTGATGTGGTTCTCTGGTAAGACCGGTTCTGTTAGGAAGTTCATACTTTGGGCTCTAACTCATTAAGAAAGTGTTGAAATCCCTCAATGTTGACCAATAATGTCTGATCATCATCATCATCAGCAGCATCCTGACTAAGAGCTTCTGTCATTGTCTCAGACTGAGGGTCATGTGCAGACTAGCTGGTGTTGGTTGGTCGCTGGCATGTGTTGGCAGTAAACTTTGATCTCTCTGAGGTTTATCAGGTAATCTGTAGATGCTGAGATGCTGAAGATCCTCCTCTTTGTGCTTTTGTTGAGTTAGTCTGATTTTTAGTGGATTTGTACCGTTAGTTGTGAGATAGTTCCAGATCAGCGCAGCACTAATGTTGGGTAAATGTTATCAGAGGTTGGTATTACATATACCCCACACCGGTGTCAGTACTGATGCAGACAAATGTACCGGTCCATTATCAGACTCCAAGCATCTAAAATGTGTGTTAATGGAGAATCAGAGATTAGGGTTAATGTCTTACTGCAGAGCTGATTTATCAGACACACTGAAGAGACTGTTTATATGGTAGTTTGTGCTGCAAATAAAGCAAATTGTGACGTATAAAAATCACATTATTAGTGCACTGAAGTGCTTATTTCTTATGAATGGTTATGTATAGTCATGTACCTGCAGCTGTAAAGGTTAGAAATGGGCCTGAGAGAGCACAGCTTTATGGTGCAGCTCAGAGCAACTCGCTGCCCACTGAAATTTATGACTTGTTGTTGGCGCCAGCTTGTCAACAGGGCGCTAAAAAACACAGCAGTTAAGAGCTCACAGCAGCGTGGCCTGTTGGAGCACCGGGCCCGGCACCCGAGGGAGTGTCGAGCAGGAGAGGGAGAGAAGACGAGGAAGGAAAGTAATCAGAAAGTCAGGACATTTATTACTTCTGCTGAATGTTTGGCTTTTACCCGACTCCTCTGGCCCACTTCCAGCGCTGCAGCCGTTTCTCTTTCGTTCTTTCTCTCAGCCTTCGCTCAGCCAGGCGATATGTCTGAACCTCACTGCCCTGAAGTTCTGACAAACTCCAACTCCTCTCCTCCAGAGCTGAGGTCATTAAAAGATCTGCCCGAGCCTTCTCTCTGCAAGCTGCATGTTAAAGGATTGGACTGACAGTCAGAGCTCTCCTCAGGCTTAGGTTTGTGGGACCAGCAGAGTTTTCCAGCCCAGGGACAGGATTAATGGGCAGAGTCTGATAGTCTGACAGAGTCTTTGCTGAAGTGGCTCACTGGAAAATGCTGGGAGATATGAAAATACACTCCTCAGATCAAAGAGCTCATACAGCTCGTACCGTTAATCTGTCATAGATCAAGACCAGCGGTTGGTAGAGTGTACAGCGGTGGTGACCATCTCTACTCCTAAACATGTGACTTCATGCAGGCTTTAGCTTCAGCCCTAATCGACCACCTGATCCATCTAATTATAATCTAATAGCTGAACAAGTGTTGGAGCTCCAGGAGGAGGTTTGGTGACCACTGTAGTGATGAAATGAGGTTCAGTGCCCATCCCAGAACATCACTCCACTGTACCAATAAAGAGTGTTGTGATGCTCTGGTGTCGAGACCTGTTTTGGTCTCATTTTGGTCTTTGATCCAGTGTGTCTGTCTGAGGTAACATTAATTATGTTCTATTTCTAAATGTACTGAAACAACCACCTTTGGCTCAGTGAGGAACCCTTTATATACCCTTCTGTTTGAGAGTCCTGTTGTGAGTGGTTTTGTTCATGTTCGTGCTTGTTACGTTATTCAGATCTTCACTTTATTAAACATTATTAATCTCTGTGAGTGTGTCTACATCTCTGCTTCCACTCGTTGGCATCAATAGACCATGGGGCACCATTGTATTGCTGTTGGGAGGCACTCAATGTATGAGAAGCCCATTTTCAGTACACCTTCACTATGGCAACTCTAGAACATCCCACAAAGTTAACGATGCTGCCTCCACCATGCTTCACAGGTACACTATTATCATGTCATCAGTCACATCACGTCCTTTAGTCATGATGATGGTTTTACACTCTGATACAACTGACTGGTCAATCAATCAATCAAATTTTATTTATAAAGCGCTTTTTACAACTGATGTCACAAAGCAGCTTTACAGGGTTAGCAATAACAGACATAAAATCATTAATCCCTAATCCCCGGTGAGCAAGCCAACGGCTACAGTGGCAAGGAAAAACTCCCTCAGAGCTGGAGGAAGAAACCTTGGGAGGAACCAGACTCACATGGGGGACCCATCCTCCTCTGGTCTGCTAATTCTGGTGTGCTCACTTATTTAAATGTGCAGTCATGTGGCATCTGTCTGACCAGACCAGGCATGTTCATAACTGTATTATATTTTACAAAATGTTTGATGAATTTTACTATTTATTAGTATATATGATGTATTGAATGGTCTTGACTCAGACTCGGCTCTAGTGGTCTTGACTACAACACTGCCCATAAGTCTTTGGGCAAGAATGGATAAGACCATCTGCCAAATGCTGTAAATGTAAATTTGAGAGCAAGAAGGAGATGTGATACCTCTGGGCAAGGACACAGCAATGTCAGAAGACATGACCAGTGATGCCAGTTGCAGAACTGCACTAAACTCTATTGTTCATGCATGAGCTCAGAATAAACTCCACACCAAAAGTGCCAAAAGATCTCACCGTGGGCTCTTTGATAAGGATCCTTTCAGAACTGTGCCAGCCGGCTGCCACGTTTACAATGATGAGGGCATGATTTGCCGTTAAAGGCACAGTGATAACTATTTGCTTCCTATCTTTCTTTTTTTAAAAGCCTATAAAAAGGACAGTGCTTTTACGGCCCTCCCCGTCCCTTTAAAGCATCCATTAAGCCGCAGAGAGCAGATGAGATTTATCACGTCCCGTCCGTCGGCGTGCCACGTTGTTTTATGAGTTAGTTTATTTCTGCCTCGTGTACTGCTTAAAATTTAACAAGCCGTGTTTTGTGACTTTGGTCTGGATGATCAGGACCTGAATTACACGGACTTCTGCAGCAAACTCCATGTTTTTACCTATTCGTGATGAAATATTGTGGCTCTGTCAGCTCTAAGTAATGTTTATAGCTGCTATTTTTAAAACAGTTGAGCAGTCAGAATGGAGGGATGCTGCTGCAGCTCTTTCTTCCAGAAGAGAGAGGTAGAAAGCAGCTAAACATTCACCCTCGAGCCCAGATGTTCATCCGAAGATGCTCCAGGAGCTCTAAATGGCAGCCGTTCACAGTTCTGGCCTTTCATTTCCTCCAGATTGTCACATGGTTGAGAGAAGCCGTGGCCCGCTGATGCCTCAGGGCTGTTTGTGTGTCCGGCGTTTCTCCCTAAACCAGCCCTCGCTCACCTCTCAAACTGTCAAATCAGCATTCCCTCCGAGCGGCTGCGTTTTCGCAGTCTTAAGAGCTTACATGCTCGGCTGGCTCTCGCTGCCGCCGGTTCATGGGAGCGGATTTCTCCACTGTAATTAATGAGACCAGCACCTACTTCTCGCTTAAATGGGTTTTGCTTGCAGGTCAGTGCCCCGAGGGCTTGTCTCTCTGCTCCTGGTAACTGGGGCTAATTGGGCCTTCTGAAGCACATTGATATCATTATTGCCTTTCTTCCCTTAGATGCCTTTAATTGGCAGGAACCGTCCACTTACACATGTTCGCTTGTGCCACTCAGGGGTCAATGTAAACAATGGGAGTTGATGTAGCACAAGTAGACTCTGTGGTGGGGACCACATGGCCCGGTGCCTGGGTGCTCATTGACGTGTGAATGCTAGTTCTGTCTCACTTTAGTCTGCAGAGTTTAGTCTGCTTTATTCAACCAGAGTTTAGAAATCAAATCAATAGTGTACATCAATAAAACATCAGTCAAACACATCCACAGTCTCACTCTGGTTTCTTTTTTTTATATACTGTATATATATATCATTTTTTGCACATTTTCTCAGCTTGCCAATGTGGTAGTAGCCAGTTAACCAATCCCATCCACTAGGGGGTTCTTCCCATCACTTTGCACTGTCCCTGACTCTAGGAGGTGAAGACATGCACACACCTCCTCCGTTGTGTGTGATACAGCTCCCACCTCTTTTTGAATTACTGCTGATACACCGTCACTGGGGAGCCAATGCACTTGGAGGAAAGCTGAGGTACCCAGGTCTGAATGGACCAATCAGTAGACGTCTGAGCGAGCGGACTTTATAATGTGTGAGGGATTGGGAGAGAGAGCGCCATCTACCCATCCAGAGAGAACGCGGCCAATTTTTGCTTTCTTGGGCCCCGGCTGTTGATGGCAAACAGCATGACCAGGATTTGAACTCACGATCCTCTGGTCATAGTGTCTTAGCCTGCTGAGCCGCTCGGGGTCTCACTCTGGTTTCTTATTGTGATAATAATTATGTTAATATAACTATAATCTGCTCACACTGGGATTGTTTAACCTAGTGATACAACACTTAATCAGGTGGTTGATTAATCAGTTTATTAGATGAATTGGGTTGATTTGTCGTGTTTAGACAGCATTGACCATTAAAGTCCATATCAGTCACTGGTTTAAACTCAACAAGTCCTGTTCAGATGTGATTTAATAGTCATGGATGTTCTACAGCAGCTTCTCTGTGATTTTATTCCCATCCAGATCAGCCATGTCTGATCATTTTAGTCTGGATCTAATACTAATCTCTGATTTTACACACAGATGTCTTAATAAAGCGTTTTGGCTGCTGCTGCTCATCATATTTAGACTTGATGAGCAGATCCAGGAAAAACCTTCAATCACAAACCAGAACAGAATCACTTTTGAAGACTCGCTCAGTAATCTACGTCGTCTGATGGATCTTCCACTCTGTACTGTACCTGAGAGCTAAAAGCTCAAATCCCTGAGAGAGACAAGATACCAGCTTATTAAAGGAGTGATTATAATCACAACCACTGACACAAATCAGATATTATATCATCACATCACAGACATCCACAATCTCACTCCTGTAGTCATTTTAAGGCAGGAGTACACTGAGGAGATGGGTACAGGATTAAAAACACATTATAATATATTTGGGATTCTGAACTCGGTGAACCAGGAACTGAGACCCTGAATCATGTGCTGTTAGTGAGACGTAGATGAGCAGGAGTCGTTCACAGCCAGGTTTGACTCCCCTAGCTTGCCGTGTTTGTGCTCCCCTTCAGCCGGGTTCATTCTTGGCACTGTGAGCTGTATCAACACTGTCTGTTTTCCTCAACCTCCAGGAGCGCCAGCCCCTCAGCTCAAACAAACCCAGCTGCTTTTGCCAGAAATAAGAGTCTTTGAGGCTAAAGAGACTGTGTGTGTGTGTGTGTGTGTGTGGGGTGTTTCTCACCATGTTGGCCCGAATTCCTGCAGCCCGCTCCCTTCTTATAGCTTAACTTCATTAGCGGGTTTAAATGTAATTACACCTCATTAAGCTTTTGTTTTGCACCAGCTTACAAATATTTAATCTGTTACAGTTCAGCATCACGTTAGTGAGGAGGATTATTTCAAGATCTGTCCACCCGGTTCAGTAGAGACACTCAGAACCGAGTCTACAGTGCGTACAAAAGACCTTATTTACATTCCCTCTTTCTTTCTCTCTCTCTCTCTCTCTCTCCCCGTCTCTCTCCCCGTCTCTCTCTCTGTCTCTCTCTCTGTCTCTGTCTTTCTCTCTCTCTCTTTGTCTCTGTCTTTCTCTCTCTCTGTCTCTCTCTCTCTCTCTCTGTCTCTGTCTTTCTCTCTCTCTGTCACTCTCTCTCTCTCTCTCTCCGTCTCTCTCTGTCACTCTCTCTCTCTCTCTCTCCGTCTCTCTCTCTCTCTGTCTTTGTCTCTGTCTTTCTCTCTCTCTGTCTCTCTCTCTCTCTTTGTCTCTGTCTTTCTCTCTCTCTGTTTCTCTCTCTCTCTTTGTCTCTGTCTTTCTCTCTCTCTCTCCGTCTCTCTCTCTCTCTCTCTCTCTCTCTCTCTCTCTCTCTCTCT
>BRDA01001585.1:67895-95272 GCA_036984385.1 Crenuchus spilurus | reverse complement strand
GAAGTGACTCGTCTGTGGAGCCTACCATCGCAAAGCGATGACGGCGTGTGACATGACATGACATTTCTGATTTTGAACCTTAAAACACCAAAAGCTTGAAATATAATTATGGACAATGAATGTTTTTCCTCAGTAATAACACTTTTAAGGTATGACTGTAGCTCTTTCTCTGTACCGCAACAACAACAAAAAGTACTATTAGCATTCATCCAAGCACCAGTGTCTGCCAGGCTCAGAGAAGTATACGGAAAAAGAAATGACCAGTTTGACCTGTGAAACTCTGATCTGCTTTCTGATCTCAGTGGCTTGATGGGATCGGAGGCTGAACTAACAGAGAAAGGTCATGACGGATGGTTGTTCCATTGCTCATGCTTAGAAGTTTCTTAATTAGCTTCTAACTTTTGACTGGCACAGCGATACCCAGGCCACCCCATGAGACTTGTAAGCACGACCAGCATCACAAACAACATTCATGACCTTTTCTTCGTGATTTCAGCAGCTACCCTGATCACACTAATTTTACTTTTTATTCATCACCCAGTTTCCCAGCAGTAAATGGAGCACAAGAAAAATGCTCATCTTGGGCAGTGGATCTATTAATTAATAGCGTCACATTCAAGCAAGACAAGTTTTCAACATTCATACTTCTTTGCATTTAGGTGAAGAAAGCCATCCCTAGTATGGTTTCACACATGGGTGATATGGGCATTATTATATTCTCTATTGTTCTTTTGAATAAAAATAAATCACTCCACCCTGCTTTGGGGCAGCCATGGCCTAGTGGTAAGGATCTGGTCTTGTGACCAGAAGGTCACCGGTTCAATCCCCAGACAGGACATGACTGAAGTGCTCTTGAGCAAGGCACCTAACCCCCTAACTGCTCCCCGGGCGCCGGTGGATAAGGGTTGCCCACCACTTTGGGCACAAATTCTCACAGCCTAGTGTGTGTGTGTGTATGTGTGTGTTTCACTGCACAAATGGGTTAAATGCGGAGGTCAAATTCCGTTGTGTGAAAAATCACATTGGTTGATCTTAATCTTAATGTTTTTTGGTTTGTTTCACTTGGCTGTAAAAAAAACATTGTGCATTATCAGCTGTGATAACAGTCTTGTGCATTCCTGGCGTTCACCATGAAATCTACAATATTGACATTCCAAGAATATACAACAAACCTAGATTTGCCTAGATTTAGGCAAAACAGTTAAAGACACCTCATCTGTGGTCACAATACAGAATAGTATAAGAGGCTGAGTTATATTGAATGTGCTATAGTAGCCTTTATTAGTACTCCACATTCTCTGTGTAGTATCCCAAGCCACTTCCTGATTATCTTTGCAGTGTTTTTGAGTCACTCATTCTTCAGTAGGTTTTCTTAAAGAATTGATCTGTACTTTTAATCCCTTCTTTTTGACAAAATTGCTGCCTGATGCTGCCACCACCATGTTTCACTGTAGGGATGGAATTGGCTTATATGCAGTGCCAAGTTCAGGTCAAAGAGAACCAACCCTTGATTCATCAGACTATAGAACCTTATTTGACACTCTTTAGGTAAACATACTTAGTAAATAATTTGCCTTTTACTTGACGATGGACTTCTATTTCTATTTAGCCACTCTGGCATAAAATCTTAATTGGCAGATTAATGCTTCAGGAATGATGTAGACAGAGATACGTCTTATAAAAAAATGAGGAAGTGGAAAAAGTTTGATGCTTCTGTAAATCATGAGTTTACTTAACATAAGCCTTTTGTTGTAGAGCTTATGCTTACACTGTATTAATTCTGTGTTTATTAAAGAATGTGCATGGATTAATATAGTCATGCCAGATAAAATGTTGAAATTTTTCCCCTCTAGCCAGTATTTCAGTGCATCCATTAAGCAGTCATGATCTCCTGAATCTCAGCATGAACAAAGTGCTGAACTTTGGCAGGTTTCAAGCTTGACGTTTATTGAGCGCTTCCTCTAAGCATCCGAATTGTTGCTCAAATGACATCTGGAAAGAATGCTCAAAAGCGTCTGGAAACATTTCTAAATTGCTTGCAACTTTTTGCCAGGAAAGCCTTCAAACTTCACAGCACACTCTTTCCAGGGAAACTGGCAGATTTGTACCTTGGTGGTGAAAGGCTGAGATGATAAAAGGCCTAGCATATCTTGTGCAGATAAAGCAAGCAGAAACAGATGGTTTAGACCTGGAGCTCTCACAGGGGACCGTTCCTCTGCACCAGGTTGGGAGGAAAAACTGATAACGAAGAAGAAAAAGGGAGGGATGGAATTCATCCATGCGTCCACTGCATGGCACTATCTGCAGCTAAGCCTCTGCTCCTCCAGCCCGGTCTGGAACAGAAGCTCACCTGAACATTTCCACGGCCCGTGCGCACACACTGGACCAGATAAGAGGTGTGTTTGGCCAGCTGTGGGAGCCATCATCCCACATGAGAAGATCCAGCACCATCTGGCCAGGGTCTCTTGCACCCGCTTTACTGTGCAATGAACCGCAACGCCAAAAAGCCGTCCACCTGCTCTGTACACCACCAGCTACAGATAACCACGCCACACCACTGGGATGGTCAGGATGTGATTTTATGTGTATGGTGAGCCATATGTACAGACATATGTTAATTACATATCATAGGCTTTACCTGTATAGAAAATGTAATACTTTTGAGAGCCACAGCAGCTTTTCAGTAAGTGTTTAAGGGAATGTCATCTCTACCTGCTGCATCTGTTACATGTGGTTGATAACCAAAAATGTCATTTTCTTGTATTAAGAAAAGAATTTAAAATACTGTACATTCATGATAAAACCCTTTTCATTAGGTACCTTGTGTCTCAACTTATTGTCCATTTTATCAGCTCCACTGACCTTTTAGGTGCACTTTGTAGTTCTACAATTACAGACTTTAGTCCATCTGTATACACCCTGTTCTTCAATGGTCACGACCCCCACAGAGCCGGTGGATCATTCTCAGCACTGCAGTGACGCTGATGTGGTAGTGTGTTGAATAGATCAGACACACCAGAGCTGCTGGATATTTTACATCACTGTCCACTCTATTAGACACACCTACCTTGTTGGCCCATCTTGTATATGTAAAGTCAGAGACAGTAGCTCGTCTGTTGGTACTCTAGTCCGTCATTGGTGTGCACAGGACACATTTTTCAGGTGTTTGAAAAGCATCAGGAATTCTGTTGTGTCCGATCCACTTGTACCATCCCAACACACACTAGCACAGCACCCCATCAGCATGCTAAGAATGATCTACCACCCAAACAATACCTGCTCTGTGGTGGTTCTTATAATTAAAGAACAGGGTGAAAGGAGGCTAACAAAGTATACAGAGAAACAGATGGGCTACAGTCTGTAATTGTAAAACTGTAAAATGCACCTACGGAGTTAAAATAGACTGACTGAAGCATAAAATGCATATTTTATTAGCATGACCCTTTTCAGATATAAACAAACATGGACTCGGACAAGAAATGAAATAAAATTATCCCTATTTGACAAATAACTGCTGTTAAACTAACACGCAAGTCAAAAATGCAAAAATAATAAGCTGTGCTTAAATGTGCAATTGGCATTTTGCCTTTTATTCACCACTTTATAAGATGGCAGCCTTAAATTTAGGACTCTCAGGTGGTTGTCAATTGGTTGAGTGCATTTCTGCCCACTGCCTTCTATTAAAAGTGTATTTTGAATGAATGTATTTTGTGTTCTTTTATAAAATAGACCAAAATGCGTCAAAATGATTATCCATGGCATTTGGACTAAACACTCCGAAGTATTCCTTTAAGAATAGCAACACACAAGCAGAAGCTGTGTCCAACAGATGTGACCTCTCTGAGGAGACGGAAGAGATTAGTATCTGCAGATGATGATTAGTGTAGTTTCTGAAAGCAGATGTGGAAGAAAGCTGCCTGTTGATCTTTGGTGCCACCAGGAAAAATCTCTCGTAATGAGATGGAGACATTTCAGAAGGATCGTCTGCATCTCAGGCTTGGATTTATTCATAACACACTTTGCAATCATTGGCTTTCATATGTTCTCATAAAAGTGCATCAGTAAACTTGTCAGCGCAGGATGCTAATGCATAAGACGGTAGACATGTGAACGAGATTAGAATATTGTTGAAAAAGTTCATTTTTGTTCATAATTTTTAAAGCTAAACCATCATATTTTAAATTAATTTATGCTCTTGATGACAGATGCTCTTATATGTGATGATAGTCTTCCACATGTCTTGAAGGATGGCGGGTCAAGCCGAACCATACTAGAAGCTCGAAGGGTTTGAGGGTGCGGTTCTAGACTTGAACATTACCATTAGGTAGGGAGGGGTTGGTCCATTTTTGCTTTGTAGGCGAGCATCAGGGTTTTGAATCTGATGTGAGCAGCTACAGTAAGCCAGTGAAGTGAGCACAGCAGTGGAGTGAAATAGGAGAACTTGGACTGATTGAAAACCAGCTGAGCAGCTGCATTCTGGATCAGCTGCAGGGTCCTGATGACTTGCATAGGAAGACCAGCCAGAAGTGAGTTGCAGTAGTTAAGTCTTAAGACGTTGGGAGACTGGACAAGCACCTGATTGGCATCCTGAGTTTGAAAGGATTGGATCCATCAGATGTTGAAGAGGAAGAACTTGCAAGTTTGCAATATTCATTACACATAAAGTGACACATTTCAGCCGTTTTGTGTTCATCAGCATGACAACTTTTGCTTTGGCTGACCATTCAAGCACAGTAAAATGATCAGTAGTAGTTTTGACACTGTGGGCAGCTCCTGGGCATCTCCATAAAGCTTGTCAGCAGATAGAAGTAAGACGTGCTCTAAAATCTCCTGGTAGATGACTGTATTTACTTTGGACTTAATAAAACACAGTGGACCAACACCAGCAGATGACATGACACCTCAAACCATCACAGACTGTAGAAACTTCACACTGGACTTCAGACACCTTGGATTCTTTAATTCTTCACTCTTCCTCCAGACTCTAGAACCTTGATTTCCAAACAAAAAATGTAAAACTTTCATCTGAAAGTTGAAATGCTGTTTATTCTGCTTGGAAAAAAAAAGCACCATATTCTAATTTTTCAAGAGCCGCTGAAAGACCAAAAACAAATTCCTTGTATGTCCCAATAAAGCCTGATTTTGAATACTAATATTTGTCCTGTTCATCCTTTGCTAGCATGCACTCACATTTTAATATCAAAGTCACTATATCTCGCATCACTTCAGATAAACAAACTACAGACACAGGACTGATGTTGCCTTTTGTACTTCAAGGCAGAGAAAAGGAGATGTGCATCCAGAGAGCTTGATCAAAGGCTTTGTCCTATCCTCATGATCACTTTGGGCAAATAATATCTCCAAGTGCTTCATTGAATATGAACACTGGATAAGGGGGAGTAACGTGTGCTGCTTTGCCTCAGTTAGTGGGAGCTGACAGAGGGAGGTCTTGTCCTCTAATTAATCTGGCAAGTCTTTCTGCTTAAACACTGGATCACTTTGCAGGCCTACTGAATTATTCACACACACAGTGTACCAGAGAAAGGCCCCAGCAGGAGAGAAGATATTGGAGGGAGAGAGAGAGAGAGAGGAAGAGTCCCAGCAGATGTAAAGATAGCTACAGATGGAGTCATTCTAGGACATGGTCGTATTGATGGTTCAACCACTGTCCTGCTGTTTCACTCCTTACAGTGTATCGCGTATGTCCTTCAGAGCTTAGGTAGCAAGTTTACACTTTACTATGTAGTTGTTCCTACATGTTATCAGCTACATCTATGATCTATAAAGGTGAGCCTCCTTGTCCCCCATCCAATGGATTGACTCAACAAGCAACATTAAAGCTCCCCAGAAAAAAATGAGTTATTTTGTGTAAGTTCAGGCTCCTGCAGATGGGGGCTATAAATACCTGTGAGGTGTGTGATGGGATTCATAGATTGAGAAGAGGTGGTACAGATCAGTGAATGTCTTGTTTCATGTGCGTAAAATGGGGCAAGAAGCAGATGGTAATGACTGGCTAAAAGAAATGATTGTATTTGCATGTGAAAGGCGTGCAAAGGAGTGTGAAGGAAGTAGCTGAATTTGCAGGTGTATGGAAGCTGTGATGCAGGTCTACCAGCAGTGGTAAAAATTCAAGTCTACGGGAAATTATCCTCAGAATTGTGGTTGACAGCACACAAGCCTGAAGACCTCTTAGGTGCCACTCTGCTCCACATGTTCATGGTATGCAGTTCCCTGTGGGTGTTCTTTTAGATATTTTTTGTGAAGAACCTGCATTTATTTCTTGCCTGGAAGTGAAGCGATTTTAATTCACAAGCCCACCTGCAGTCCGTCTGCCAATGTAATCTTTCGGTCACAATTCAGAGAATACGGAGCACCACAGTGGACCAGTTAACCTCTGCAATGAACACAGGCGCAATGAAGAAAGTGTCGGGGATCAGAATTGAGTGAACACTCCAAGCCATGGATGCTTATTCACACCGTTACATAGGTTATACTACTGTGATATGACTATCTACTGCCTTTAGAATGCACCAGTAGGCACCATACCTAATGCCAGGCATGGAATTGAGGGGTATATAGCCCCCCAGCACTGAGCTATACTGCAGTGTGGCTCTGTGTTCTCTGCTCCATCCAACTCTTTTTGGATCAAATCCTCACAGTAATGCTCCAGTAGAAAGCCTTCCCTGCACCATTCTGCCAACAAAAGCAGGATAAACTCTTTTTATACCCTTCATTTCGGAAGAAGCAAAGAATGAGCAGGTGTCCATATTGTTTATAGTCAGTGACACAAATGTGTTGTGTCTGTAAAGTGGTGTAAATAACGAACATTTCCAAAAAGTGTCCCCAGTCAAATAAACTTTTATTCATCTTCATTTAAAGACAAAAACCCGTCCAAGTGCCCAAAGCCCCGTGACATATCTGCCTCCATGTCCCCTTCCAGCTCCACAAATACATGGTCAAAAATACTTGAGTCTTTTCGGTCCATTCGGTACCATACACAAACACTTAGAAAAGAAAATAAAGCAAGAAAAGTTATGAAGAACCAATTCAAAGGCTGTTTCCAGACAGGAAAGTGGATGACAAAAGTCCTCTGTTCTTTTACACTGTTTCAGCAATCTTAGAATACATCAGACCATTACACCACAAAACGGGACAGAAGAACAGATCAGATGGTGACGGTGGGTCTGGAATGAGCCAGGTGAGAATGAAAGTCAAAAAAATCCAGAGTTACATGGGCTGGCGTGGCTACAAGCAGGCATGGTGGAGGGGGGGCTTTGGAATGGCTATTGTGTGGCATCTGCAGTTGGCTGAAGATGCAGCACATCATTTGGTGGCATAGTTATGAATCTGAAGGTCATATACAGTACAGTACATTCATATTTTTTTAATGGTTACTTTTTTAAGTTGTTAAATCTGGCCAAACATGTATCAGTTTATTCACATACTATTCACATAACAAATATACATCTATATGTACATACTCTCCACTTCCAACGTGAGTGTCCAGGCACTTTCTGACAAAGTCCGAGGTTGTAAAAGAAAGTTTTATTGAAATTCGGCCAAACGCTGCTTGTATAACTGAGCCCGATATCATCTCCCTATTACAAACGGCTCCATCTGTCTGACCATTCAGCGGATTCCCTCGGCTCTCTCCAGCAGGCTCTTTGACTCGGCAGCTTGGACCGTGCTGGATGTCATTAGCTGCAGACGCTGTCACTCAATGCCTGTTTGACATCTGGGCTGACATATGCAGAGCTGTAAATTCTGCAAAACAGCTGCACTGAGAGCATGTGTGGCTCTCTGTGATGCATGATGGATCTTTGATATGACATTTTCAACAGTTCTACATTTGAGAGGTGTGCGTGTAACACTAAAACACATCTGGAGATCAGAATGGTGATGGGAAATGCACCATTGAGTGAGTTCACTCTGTAGAAATAGGCTGATTGTGTTTGTGTGTGATGTGTATCCTTCATCCTTATGTGCTCTGTATGGCAGAGGAGCAGCAGTGAAACCATTCCCAGTGAAATGGAAAACCGATGTCAACATTTCTGCATAATCCAATCATGATATAAAGTCATTCAGAGTGTTCTGATGTGAAATTAGAGAAGTATGTTCTAATACTGACGATATCCTGTGTCCAGTCTCCATATAGGTGTACTTTTTAGTACTAGTTTCACCCTGTTCTTCAAAGAACCCAAACAGGACCAGTGGATCATTCTCAGTACTGAAGTGACACTGATGATGTGGAGGTGGTGTGTAAGTGTGTGTTGACACAACAGAGCCGCTGGAGATGTTAAACACTGTGTCCACTCACTGTCCACTCTATTAGACACACCTACCTGGTCCAGCTTGTAGATGTAAAGTCAGAGACTGTAGCTCATCTGTTGCTGCACAGTTTGTGTTGGTCCTCTAGTCCTTCACTGGTGCTCAAAGGATGCTGATGGCTGGTTGATACGCTATTTTCACTCCAGCAGTGACACTGAGGGGTTTAAAATGCAGCTCTGCTATGTGTTTCACTCTAACACCACCAACATGTCAGTGTCCCTGCAGTACAGAGAATTCACATAATACCAGGTTCTTACTATTGAAGAACAGGGTGAACAAACTATACAGAGAAACAGATGGACTACAGTCTGTAATGCTCTGCATGCATTATAACAACACATTTTAGGCCGCCATCCTGCCATAAGTCTCAACTATCAAACGTCTCTGAATGGCTTTGGTTACATCAGTTATGCAGATGTTTTGAAAAACAAAAAATCCCCAAATCTTATTAAAGGACAAACTGAAGGGACACTTGGACACGTCTCAAATCTTATCAGGATGCTGCTTGAGTGAAGCAGTTATACCCAAGGGTCTACAAACTGTTAAAACAGAAACCACTCGACAAACACAAGTCAGTCTGAAGATAAATAGTTACAGATCGACAGCGGCAGCCTCCCCGTGCACCATCCCATCCCTGTCTCTGCTTGGAGCACAATTCCACCTTTTGTTGCAGGCTTGTAAAACTCCATTAGCGTTGCTCGCGTGTGGCTATTGAAGGAGGGCGCGAAGGGTCAGCCTGTAATCCAGACGATGTTGACCGTACGCACCTGCTTAATGCACTCCCCTTTGCGCGCACACAAGATGGATTAGCTCTTCAGACTTGAAAGAGGAGATCGCTGGGCTTGGATGTCCGTGTCTATGTACAAGCAAGAGGAACAACAACCACTGCAGGACAGTGGAGCCTGTGTGTATGGCACCATGTATGAAATAATAGACTCCATATCAGTGTAAGAGACCAATAATGATGCATTCTCAGTAGTCCAGGCGTGGCAGGTCTATGAGTCACAAGCACAACAACTGTTATTATGCACTCCGGAGATCTAGT
The DNA here is from genome assembly GCA_036984385.1 of Crenuchus spilurus. NCBI lineage: Eukaryota > Metazoa > Chordata > Actinopteri > Characiformes > Crenuchidae > Crenuchus > Crenuchus spilurus. Next base: position 85,899 of record BRDA01001585.1, on the reverse strand, counting down.
TAGTTGTCCAAAGCTGTGTAAAAACTCTAGCTGGCTGTAGAGATGCACTGAAGAGGCATTGTCGTGTCAATAGGCAGTTGGCTACTGATCCGGTTTGGAGTTTGGTTTTCCTGGCTGCTCACAAAGGCTGAGGCAGATCAGCAAAGCAAACATCTGCCTTGCGTCCTCGGTCCAGCCAGCTCGGGACACTTCCAGGTGTTGTGGTCCCCAGAACACAGCAAACAGTCTGTCAAACTCGCGCTCTGCTCCCCAGGCTTTGAGGTTATTTCTGGAGGATCAGTCATAGCCCGGAGAAGAACGTGGGGAGACGCTGAAATAAAAACAAAAACAACACCAAAACTACAAACAGCTAGAACCTTAACTACGTATTCCAGGCAGCCTCTGCTCATATGATGATTTTCCATGTTTGCCCTTCCAAGCGAGATGAAGACAGGGAAGGAGAGGGATACAGATAGAGGGAGTGCTGAGAGAAAAAGGAATATAGAGACAAAGAGAGAAAATGAATCTGCCCGGAGTCCTGCTCTTCACCGTCAAGCCAGTGGGAGATATGTTGCTATCTGACCTCCATGCACTCCAAATATTCCAGCACCAGGTCATAACAGAAGCGGTACTGTTCCTACACACAATAAAACAAAATCACCAGCGAGTCAGTGTCCGGATCAATCATAGACAATGAAATAAATCTGGAATGGAGAGCTCTGAGCCAAGAAAGGATATATATTCACTGGCAACTTCATAATCTAGACATATGCTGTATCTACACTCATTGTCCATTTTATCAGCTCCATTGACCATATAGGTCTACAATTACAGACTGTTGTCCATCTGTTTCTCTGTATATCTTTTAGCCGCCTTGCATTCCCTGCAGAACCACCACAGAGCAGGTATTATTTGTGAGGGTCATTCTCAGCACTACAGTGTCCTGTAATCTCCAGTGAAGGACTAGAGGACCAACACAAATCGTGCAGCAACAGATGAGCTACTGTCTCTGACTTTACATCTACAAGGTGGCCCAACAAGGTAGGTGTGTCTAATAGAGTGGACAGTGAGTGGACACAGTGTTTAACATCTCCAGCAGCTCTGCTGTGTCTAACACACACCCATCAGTGTCACTGCAGAATGATCCACCTGTTCTGTGGTGGTTCTGACCTTTGAAGAACAGGATGAAAAAAATATACAAAGTAGAGAAACGGATGGACTACAGTCTGTAATGGTAGAACTACAATGTGCACTTATATCAGGGTGGTCCATGTTATGCATGGTTTTTTTTCTTTCCTCCCACCCTTCCATGTGATGCTATTACTGTGGAAAAGTAAAAGTGTCATTTTTATCAAAATATGTTGACATTTGGGGTCAATGCTCAATCAAATAACATCACATTTATTGTAAATGCTTTGCCATTAAATATTCATTGCAATGCCCATTTTGAATTGCAGAGCAAGTGTTTTTGATGCTTTTGATGACTCACATAGTCAGTCATAGTGAACACTGCAGCTCTACTCAACAGTTTAGTTGGTTATTACGTGGTTTGTTGTTGGTATCTGTACTTTTTGTTATGATGTCTGTATAAACTGGTAATTATGGCTAACCTATATGGTCAGTGGAGCTGATAAAATGGAAAATGAGTGTACATATGATCTCATTTGACCAAATAAAGAAGACTGAATAAGAAGGAATTATTTCACTTTCACAGCTGAGCTCACTTGATTTGGGAATTTTTGTTCTGTACCTACCAGTGACTCCACCATGTTTGGCTTGGCATTGCGCAGAGTCTTAACAGCGTAGAACACATCGACCACATTCTGGTACTGAATCATCTCCATTAGAATAGTTGTGGCACAGAACATGCCACTACGGCCACCGCCGTTCCTTAACAAAACACAAACAATGAGAAATCAGCAAAGTCATACAATTATTCACAGGGCTGGGGCTCCTCCCACCCGGATCCATGCGCTCCGGGTGCGCGGCAGATGCTTAAGTGGTGGATGGGGGCACACAAAGCATTTGTGCTTAGGGTAGGGTGACCAAACGTCCGTATTTCCCGGGACATGTCCGTATTTCACGTCCTGTCCCGGGCATCCCGGGTTTTTTTTAAAAAGTGAGGAAATGTCCTGGTTTTTAAATTACTTTCATTTAGGGTTGCCACCCATCCCGTAAAAAATGGAATCGTTCCTTATTTGTGAACTAAATGTCATGTTCCATATTGAGCCGATACGGGACGCGATTTGTTCCGTATTTTCATCAAAGGGGGAGAAATGCGATTGAACTGAGAGAGCGGCCTCCAAAAACAGTCACGTTATATTAAATGGAGACGAGTCAAACACTAGGATCCAGCAGAGCTGCTCAATCTGAAGCCCACCTACAATCTCGCTGATTGGCTCAGCCGTTTGATGCTAATCTGTGATTGGCTGGCCCCGCTGTCACTTCATCTGTTTCACTGCCAAATGCCGAGTGCACACTTTTTAAACAGAGCAAGATTCATGCAGAACTCTCTGATTGTCTTTCCTCCGTTTAGTGGAGAACACGCTTCTCTGAATTCACAGCAAACAGCCAATCAGAAATTAGTAACGGATCTTATAAGTCTATGTCTATAATGTGTATCATTCTAGGTGTCATTTTATGTAAATTAGGTCTGTTGACCACACATTCCAAAAATAAGTGTAAAACTGTTGGTAATGAGTTGGAGTGAAGTTTGACACAAGTTTCAGTGAAGAAATTTGCTGTTTTTAACCGTTTATTCATATTTAATAATACATTATAATAATAAGTTGAACTTATATAGCGCATTTCTATTTTCTATTAATATTTTATTTATAATTAATATTAATATCAATGTTATTTTATTATTACTAATAATGATTAGTTATTAGTATATTGTTAATAGTAACTAGTAACGATTAATAAAATATTAATAAATATTTTTAAATACTGTATTTATATATGTAAAATATATATATAAAATATATAACACCCCCCCGCTCCAAGGTGTCCTGGTTTTCCCAAATGAAAATTTGGTCACCCTACCTTAGGGCACCCACATGCCTAGCACTGGTACTGATTACACATCAAAAAACATTCAAGATGGTGAAAAAGTTTTACGTTTCGTGAATTTAATTCAAGAAGGTAAGCCGTCATATTTTATATTCATTACATTTCAATCATTTTATTTGTTGATCATGTGGCTTATAGCTCATGAGGTGGTCAATCTAACACAGTAATATGATGGTCAGTAGTAGTTTTGGAACTGAAAGGAAATGGGCATCTCCATAAAGCATGTCAGCAGATGGAAGCATGAAGTGCTCTAAAATCTCCTGGTAGATGCTGTATTGACTTTGGACTTGATAAAACAGTGGACCAACACCAGCAGGCAACATGGCAGCTCAAACCATCAGACTGCAGAAACTTCACACTGGACTGATACTAGACATTTGACTGGATTTCTGAGTTTCATGAGCTTATAATCAACAGTAAGCAGAAAGTCTTGAAATGCATCACTTTACATGTATAAATAGAACAAAATTATAAACAAAAATGAACTTTTTCACAAAATTCATTTTTGAAGTATGGCTGTAGGTTGATACAGTCACCTATGCTGTGAGATTTAAGTCAGTGGCCACCAATATCCACTATTCATTGGGCTTTTCACATTTGTATTCAAACAACCTGAGCAAACGGTATTCAGTGGGCTATTGGAGGAGAGTGGAGTGGTGGCAGTAGGCAGATGAGGTCATAGCGGGATAATCAATCGCAGTCAGAGTCTTGGCAGCTCCGGATGCAGAGCTGAGAGAGGCTACTGTATTCTGTATTAGAGCATAATTGATTTCATCTCCATAATCTCTTTCCCTCTGCTTGCGGGAGGAATAACGCTGTGTGACAGCTCTGAGTGATGTGCTTTTCAGGGAAGAGGCTGTACATGCCCGCAGGCACAAATGAGGAGCGTTCTGAATAACTCTCTCCCTCCAGACGCGGAGGTTTGGATGAGAGCACCGTGACTGCCGGTATCCGAGTGGGAAGAAATTCTCTTTGATGCTGAGAAGGTGTGTGACCACGCTGGCGTGTTTGTGTGTATTAGTAACTAATTTTCATTCATGACGGTGTGGATCTCTTGATAAGCTATTTCCACTGCTGTCTCTCAGATGGAAGCACCAATCTGTTTCCCTGTCAAAGCCTTTGGATAAAAAAAAAAAAAAAAGCTTGAGTGTGAAATCTATAATTTACAGTGTTTGGACATGAATTCACTACATTGAAGTTTGGACAAATTAAATTTAGGATAGCTTAATTAGGCTATTGATTTAGCTTACTTTTCTGATGATGGCTGCCACTGTGGAAAAAGATTTCATCATTTATTTCAAAAAGATTAACCATCATTTTATATTCATTACACATAAAGTGACATATTTCATGAGCTGGCCATTCAAGCACAGTAATATGATGGTCAGTAGTAGTTTTGGCACTCGGGCAGATGCTGGACAGCTTGTCAGCAGATGAAAGCATGAAGTGCTCTAAAATCTCCTGGTAGATGACTGTGTTGACTTTGGACTTGATCAAACACAGTGGACCAACACCAGCAGATGACATGACACCTCAAACCATCACAGAAACTTCACACTGGACTTCAGACACCTTGGATTCTGTGTCTCTCCACTCTTCCTCCAGACTCTAGAACCTTGATTTACAAATGAAATGCAAAACTGACTTTCATCTGAAAAGAGGACTTTGGAGCACTGAGTAACAGTCCAGTTCTTTTTCTCTTTAGTCCAGATAAGACACTTCTGATGTTGTCTCTGGTTCAGGAGTGTTGATATTAGGAATGTGGTAGTTGTAGCTGAGAGATACACAGGATTTATACTGTTTAATAGTCATTTATGAGCTATAAGCCATACTGATAAACATTAAACCATAAAAAGGCTTCAAATAAGAGTTGAAAGATCAGGCAGAATTATATAAAAGAGTGTAAACCAATGAATTTTACATCAAGTAGTCTAAGAGGGCCATTTAACTGATGAATAAAGAGAACAGTGATCTGTACTGAAAGGGGCATTCATAGCAAACCGTGTAACAGAATGAGAGAGAGGGTCAAGTCAAGCTCTCTGGTTCAGGAGTGTTGATATGAGGAATGTGGCAGTTGTAGCTGAGAGATACACAGTATTTATTCTGTTTAAATAGTCATTTACTCAAAGTCAAATGAAATATTAATTTGAGACACTGGATTTTCATAAGATGTAAGCCAGACTCATCAACATTTACAAAAAAAGCTTGGAATGTGTCACTTCATGTGTAATGAATATAAAATATGTTTTATTTGGTCTCCAGCTGGTTTTATTGGGTTCATATTTGGGATTGGATCAAAATCTCAGACCTCTAATAAAAGATATGCCTGTAGGTCATGTGTGTGTTGTACTTACAGGCAGTGGACCACAGTGCGGCCTTCGCTGCATTCTCTCTGCCACTTCTGCACGTGGGCTAACAGGTTCAGGAAGGACTTCTTGGAGTCTGGCACGTCGCGATACGCTGACCAACGCAGGAACTGGAACTGGCACACTACCAGCTGACCCTCCTGGAGCTAACCACAGACAAGAGAAATGGCCCAATCATATTTCATCCACTGTGAATGTCTGAGTGCGTTTATGACGGTGTACACAGTAGAGCAGAGTTCTCTGCCCATGCTGAGTTCTGGAGTGCGGACTCAGCAGGGTGTGGGTCGTGATGAATGAGTCTGTGGGGAAGAGCAACACTGGAAAAAGACACACAGGCCCCGATGTGCTCACTCCTCTGGCCCAAAACACAAGCTGCATTAATATCCGGCCCTCGGGGACACCCTGGAGACTAGCCTTGGGTACCGTGCACATCAACATGGGCACAGTGTCCAGTGCTCAATGCACCGATAGAAAGAGCAACTTCAGCAACTCTAAAGCAAAGGTGGAGGGAGCCCAGTCGCCCAAGAAACAAGGTAGAAGCGACACTTCTTGAAGACTTAATTCCCTTTTAGACTATTTGGCCATTTTTTTTTTTATATTTCTGACTTTGCCTTCATATAGCACATTAAATAATGTTTACAATGCCAGTGTCTGACATCACTTATATAACCAGACAACGATTGTTTCACTTTAATATACATATGGATCCAAATTCACACTAAACATTTCATTTGATTTGAAAAATGACGTAAATAAAGTAATAAAACACAAACATGCTCAGTGAAGCATTGTAAAGACAAACAAGCAGCAAATGTGAATATATAGATGTAACATTGAGATAAAGTGTAGATATATACAACTACTTATATCAAAAATCAGGTGTTGATATCACATATAGGGCTGCCACGATTAGTCGACTAGTCACGGTTATGTCGACTTAAAATAGTCGACAACTAATTTAATAGTCGATGCGTCGTTTTTGTTTTTGTTTTTACTTTCGTTTTCTCTTCAAACTGCTGCGTACTCACCTTTTACTGCTGCGTCTTCCTTTCTGTCCTTGACGCACATGCGCAGTAGTGATAACCGGGGTAGCCCGTGGATGACGTCACAGGACGTTATATACGGACAGGCTCAAAAGAGTACCCGCGACGGAGCTCAAAAGAGTGGGCCAAGATCATTTTAAGAAAATGAAAGAGAAACGTGTGCAATGCAATATCTGCAAGGCAAAATGTGCCTTCCACGGCAGCACAACTGCGATGCACGAGCACCTGAAAAGGAAGCTGTTGTGCCTGATTGTGACAATGATGAAGAGGGACCGTTATCTCGGTAAGCTAAACAGAGCGTAAACAGAGAGTTAACTTGCTGCTTACTCATATTTATAGCTGTAAAAGTGAACATTAGCGATGACGATTTGATTCATTAGTCTTAGAACACATTCATGTGTTTTCTGTAACGTTATAACAGTCATGTGTTTGAATAGGAATGCTAATGCTAACGTTATGTTTCAGTGCTATGTTTACACTTTATGCTAAACAGTTAAATAATTGTTTGTTGCAACAAGCTGCATATTTCATTAAAGGTTTAATGAACTATGATCTTAATTGTTTTTATTTTTAGTTAGCATAGAGCTGAAATCTAATGACGGTTATATAATAACAGCTGCATTCTAGTGCGATAAGCTGTATGTTTTATATTCAATTAATGCATGATCCGATTACTCGACTAATCGAGGAAAAATAAAATATATATATATATATAAAAATAATCGTTTGTGGCAGCCCTAATCACATAGTATCACTGCTATAGACAAAATCGTAAAAAATACCCATCCCTAATTTTGACCTTAATATGTTTAGGCCATTAACTTATTTCAACCATAGTTCAGATCATATTGCTGTAATATACACTCACTGGACACTTCATTAGGTACACATACCTTGTATCTCTGCTCATTGTCAATTTTAGCTACACTGACCATATAGATGCACTTTGTAGTTCTGCTATTACAGACTGTAGTCCATCTGTATACTCTCTTCATCCTGTTATTCAAAGGTCAAGACCAACAAACAGCAGGTGGACCATTCTCAGCACAGCAGTGACACTGACATGGTGGTGGTGTGTTAGTGTGCAGGAGATGTTAAACACTGTGCCCTTTCACTGTCCACTCTATTAGACACACTTATCTTGTTGGTTCACCTGGTAGATGTAAAGTCAGAGACAGCAGCTCATCTGTTGCTGCACAGTTTGTGTTGGTGCTCAAGTCCTTCATTGGTGCTCACAGAACGCTGGTGACTGGTGTCACTATTTTTACACCAGGTAGTGTTTAAAAATATCAGCCGCTGTTGTATCAGAAAACACTCTAACACACCACCACCATGTCAGTGTCACATCAGTGCTAAGAATGACCTACCTGCTCTTTGGTGGCCTTGTGGGGATCCTGACTATTGAATAACAGGGTGAAAGGAACAGATGGACTACAGTCTGTAATCGTACAGCTGCACTGATGTTTAATCAGTTGGATTGTGGCTAGTACAGATAAGGCTGATTTTTGCAGACAGCTGATGTGTTGTGAGAGTCGGAGGGGGGGAGCAGTGGCCTGTTCCTAAGCTGGTTTGACAGTGTAAGGTGTGGCGAGATGTAAGGCAGGATGACGGGCAGCCAGAGATACTGTATCGCATGACAAGGTCCGTTTGCTTGTCACACAGAAAGACAGCAGGACTTTACAAGACATGGACGATGCCCATCCAACCGTCCCCTCCATCAGCACGTAAACACCAACAATCATGAAGCTCTCACCACCTCCCACCAAGATACAGCCTTTTCCTGACAGATGTATGTGATGGAGGAACACTCTCTCACTCACAATAGTGAGAAAAAGGCCAGTGTGTCAGGCTTTCTGCCTCTCGGTGAGTCATGTCATTTTCTCTGCTTTCATGCCCAGCACTTCCTCTGTTCTGTATGTCACAGCCTCCATTAGAATAAGGTGGCATGCTGTATGGACACATCAGGCCAAAAGGAAGTAGAAGTGCCACATTTTTGGCAGGCCATTAACAACAAATTCGTATTTACAATGTCAGCCAATGCCAAAAGACACTTGTAAAGAAAACTGAGTGAAGGGGCTAAGAGGAAGAAAACAATAAATACACACACAGACAGATAGATTGTTGTTCCCCTGTGGCATCAATGGCCAGTGGGGCACCACTGTTATGCTGTTGGGAAGCACTCAAAGTACATCAAATTCCATTCTCGGTACACCTTCACTATGACATTTCTAGAACTTTCCACAAAATTAGTGGTTTCTGAGATGCTACCATCCTTCAGCCGGTACCCTGTTATCATGCCCTCTTGAACATCAGTTACATCACATCCTTTACCCATGAAGATGGTTTTACCTTCTGCTACAACTGACTGGTGTGCTCACTTATTTATACATGCAGTAAACCCTGTCACGTGGCATCTGATTAGAATATAATAGAAAAAGTTAGAATATAATGGAAAAGTTCATAATTTAATTCAAAAAGGTAAACTGTTATATTTTATATTCATTACACACAAAGTGACATATTTTTGTCAGCTTGGTCAGTCAAGCACAGTAATATGATGGTTGTTAGTAGTTTTTTGGGCACCTGCTGGAAAAGGAAATGGCCATCTCCATAAAGTGTGTCAGCAGATGGAAGCATGAAGTGCTCTAAAATCTATGTTGCATTGAATCTGGGCTTGGTAAAACACAGTTGACCAACCCCAACAGATGACATGACACCTCAAACCATCACAGAAACGTCACACTGGACTTCAGACACCTTGGATTCTGTGTCTCTCCACTCTTCCTCCAGACTCTAGAACCTTGATTTACAAATGAAATGTAAAACTGACTGAAAAGAGGATATTGGAGCACTGAGTAACAGTCCAGTTCTTTGTCTCTTTAGTCCAGGTAAGACACTTCTGATGATGATTCTGGTTCAGGAGTGTTGATATTAGGAATGTGGGAGCTGTAGCTGAGAGATACACAGTATTTATACTGTTTAATAGTCATTTATGAGCTATAAGCCATATTGATAAACATTAAAACATAAAAAGGCTTAAAAATAAGAGTTGAAAGATCAGGCAGAATTATATAGAAGAGTGAAAACCAATGTATTTTACATCAAGTAGTCTAAGAAGGCCATTTAACCCATGAATAAAGAGAACAGTGATCTGTACTGAAAGGGGCATTTGTAGCAAACCGTGTAACAGAATGGGAGAGAGGGTCAAGCTTCTGTGGCAATCTATTGGGTACAAATCTATAAATGTTACTATAGTTGAACAGAGGAAGTACTGTACAGTCATCTGCATGAGTTTGGCTTGTGGGGTGAAAGAAGAGCCATTTCTATATAAAAAAGTGAATATCAGGCTTCACCTGCAAGGAGAACATGGCGATGCCCCCAAAGGAAAACAGAAGACGATAGCCTCTTTCTCAATAATGAGCTTGGGCAAATTGAAAATCATAAGCTTGACCTTTCGTGGCACGCTTATTAATGTGCATTTCATATCTGCAGGCTTTTGAAAACTCAGCCCACTCAATGTGCTATTGTACGAGGAGTGGCTTGCTTTGTTGGGACTCATCCAGGTATAATTTTTTTTTACTTTATGACTGCTTAAATTAAGGATTTGGGAAACAGTATGTCCAAAGGTTTGTGGACACCTCTTCTAATGAATGCATTCAGCAGCTTTAAGTCGACACAGATGTACAAGTGCACACACACAGCTTATCTAGTCCCTTTAGAGAAGTGCTGCCAATAGAATAGGACTAAGCATTAAATGTTTGGCACCATGCCTAATGCCAGGTGTGGACTAGAGGGGTATAAAACCCCACAGCACTGCAGAACTGTGTTCACTGCTTCATCCAATAATTTTGGGCTGAGTTGGAGATCAGGTAGGGTGGTGACCATCCAACATCCTGACCTTAGCGATGCTCCTCTTGTGGCTGAATGCAATCAAATCCTCACAGCAATGCTCCAAAATCTAGTAGTAAACCTCCTCTGGACAATAGAGACAATTATGCCAATAAAAACAGGATAAAATCTTTTTAAAAAGCATTGCATGAGCAGGTGCCCCAATAACTACATAAGCAAGTATTTTTGAGTAAAGCCTGTGATGATTTAGTGTTAATTAGATGCGTCTTAGCTAGATTAGCCTAAGCATCATACTGTACAAGTTTAACAGAGTCAAACATCTAGAAAAGCACTTTCTTTGTCAGTATATGATTTAATTAGGAGGGCATGTATGTACTCTAAGCTATGAACTAGTTATGGCCCCTATTAGAGGAAAGAAAGCTCTATAATAAAGAGTATTCAGTAGAAAAATACAGCTCATCTTAGAAATTTGCATTCAAGCACAAATGAGATAAAGCTTTGCAGGAAATGACTGAGTTAATGCTTTCATGCAATTAGATTATTGCATTTAATCAAATTGAAGACATTTTCTAAAGTAGTCCGAGCAAAAAACAGTACAGCGCCACATCAAAAAAATTATATTGTGAAAAGAGTTCATTTTTGTTCATAATTTGTCATTAATTTTTATATTCAGTGCACATAAAATGACATGTCAGGTGTATTTTTTTGTTGTTTTAATGTTGTTCAGAATTTTTTAGCTCATGAGGGAAACTCAGAAAGCCAGAATCTCAAATGATAATATTTAATTTGGAGTTTCATTTGAGTAACAATAATGAGTATAAATGCTGTGCATCTCTACGGGTACAATCAAGCCTCTCCTGAACTAGAGACAATGTCAGGACTTACCTGGACTAAGAAGAAAAACTAATGGAGTGTTACTCAGTGCTCCAAAGTCCTCTTTTCGGATGAAATTCAATTTTGCATTTGATTTGGACAGGGCTGATGCTCCGCCTACATGGATCACGCACTGCACGTGGGGCCCTAAGTGTTCATGGAGGCACTAATTAATTCCCCCCTAAGGAGGGCAAAGTCCACACACAGGGCACTCAAGCACTAAAGCTTTCTGTTGCGCAAATCAAGGTTCTAGAGTCTGGAGGAAAAGTGGAGAGAGACAGAATCCAAGGTGTCTGAAGTCCAGTGTGAAGTTTCTGCAGTCTGTGATGGTTTGAGGTGTCATGTCATCTGCTGATGTCCAAAGTCAACACATCCTGGATCTCCAATCTACCCGGAGATCATATATATATGACAGTTTACTCTTTTGAATTAAAACATGAGCAAAAAATGAACTTCCTTTTGGTCGATACTCACCCTCGTGACGTTTTTGACACGGAACAGTCGAGTAATCATGTCCTCGTCAGCAGACATGGAGAGAAATTCCACTTGCATCGGGCCGTACTGCTGGAGTCCAGGCTCCGGCCAATACTGCACACATGGCTAGATAGGAAGAGAAGCAACAAAGAAGGATTAAAGAAGGGAAAGAAAACATATATTCAAGTCTTGACAAGCGTCTGAGCTCTTTCTGGAGGGGAAACTGTTTCATGAAGGTCAAGTGCCTCTCAGGCAGAATGTGGTCCCGTCACTGCTCCACGTTTACAGCAGAACAAAGAAACAAAAGCACAATGCAAGTCACAGTGTAGACTTCAGCACAAGCAGGAGAGTAAATAGTGCAACGTTCAGCTGAACAGCAAAAAGAGAGGAGGATAGTATTTAAATGCCAGAGAGGGAGAAAAAGAAATAAGCCCTAATAGGATTGGATTAGTGTATCATGGGATGCATGATATAACCCAGATATGTCACATGATCATAGTAATTATCTATTCACATAAACTTATTTCTTCTCATTGTGCCTATTGTATTATCAGTGTGTTTACAGTAGTATTAGTGTAACAGTGTTTATCATCAGATCTGTAAGGAGCTCAGTATTACTGTGACTTGTACCTGAAGTTGTGATTATAATAATAACTTATTTACATTCTGCCATACACAATTTGAGCAAGTTTAGCCTGTTTTTGAACCCGATTTGGTCATAATTGACTAAATATACAGATTTGTCGAAATTTTAGCTAAATTCTTCAATAAGCCTCTCTTTTACCATCCATTTAAGTTTCTTTTTCCTTCCCATAATACTCTCCCAGGCTCAGACCAAGTAGGCTACTGAATGACACTTCAAAAGCCATTTGTATCAGACAGGGCTCAAATGACCAGACAAGCTCTGAGTAAAGCCTGGTTCACACTACATGATAAAAAAAATCCTAAACTATGAGACAACCAATGATATTTTTCACTAATTTTTCTGTCCTTGATCGTTGTTATTCATAAAGAACCCCACACTGAACCATCTGCCCTGAAACACAATTTCAGTGATACAGAGATGCTCAACAGCTCTAAGCCTCAAAACTCTGTGGGATCTACATTTCAGGGCTAGTTGTGGGAGCTTTCTGCTCAGAAAAAAACATGAAAAAGAAAAGATTGTGGATGAAACCAAAGCAGGACACATTATATAACACTCATGCTGTTTTCACAGCTCCACAAGTCTACAATTTAGCTGCTGTGCTTTTAAATTGTACACACCAACAAGTTCAGTTAAGCTTGGCTCTCACTGGTTGATGTTCTTTCGAGCACAACATCAATGTCACATTTTACACCAGAGCATCGCTGTCCATCCCCACACTACAGGATACTGAGTCAAAATATTGCACGTTTAATACTTATGATTCACAATTGGGCACAGCCCTGACTGCACTGAGAGAAGATCAGAGGGATAAAGACTGGATAATAAACACCCCGCACTACAGGATCATCTGGGAAGATGAACGGTTATGATCACCTTGAGATTGGGAGAGCTTTTATGATTGTTGGGAGAAGCAAATAGGCCTATTTATGCTTCCAGGCTTTAGCTAAAAAACAGGAGATCAGAGGAGAAAAACAGACATGGTGGATCTGGACGGGAATAAAAACAACAAAGGAGTTCCTGTAGAAGAAGGAATTTCTCCAGAACCACCATGTACATTTAATCCAATCCCAACAGGGCTGCAGACAGGCCTTAATGAGGCAACGAGGAAGAATGAGTGATACTCGAGGCTGCTGTCTTCAGAGACTGAGCGGTATTAATGCTGCGACACAAGCAAGTGAGGAGATAAATATTAATACATGTGGACTGCAGAAACATGCAGAATGAAGGAGAGGAAGGAAGGGGAGAGTGAGAAAAAGAGAGGGACATAAGCAAAGCAAGGAAGCCCTAATCCACTCGAGTATAAAATGAAGAAAAAAGAAGACAGAATGATGCAGAGTTAATGGCTCTGTATGAGAACACCCCCCAGACATGAAGGGAAGAAGACAATGGATTAGAGTGTCTGCTGAGACTGTACAGATGAGAAAACAAAGAAAGAGTGGTAGAAAGTAAAAAAACTAGTGAGCAAGACAAGGACAAAAAGTCTGGGTACACTGATCTTGTGTTTTGTGCACTCAGTGTGGCATGAGGACCAGGCTCACCCAGGCTGAGTTGGACTGGTTCAGCTGGTTGAGCATGACTATGGAGGTGCAGCCGTAGTCAAACACCAGTCTCCAGAAGTCTGCCGTGGTGCCAGGAAGTGGGTGTGGGGTCACTATGAAGGCTGCTGGCCGATGAAAGCTGTCAGTCAGCGCGGCGTTGATATAGTTGTTGCTCTCTCCTTCAGTGGTGACCAAGAATGCTAGTGCACGGTCCGGTGGCAGAACATCCATACTGCGATTCTTCTCACGATTGCGCGGCAGCAGGGCAATACTGCACTCCTCCACGTCTAGGTGAGGGGTCACTGAGTTCAGAGTCTGCAGAAACATACAGGCAGTGTTTAATTCAACTATTATTATTCATTCTCTTTCAGTTACAACTCATGTTCATGGAGAGTTTGGTGCACCTCTTATGCATGGTGGGCTATTTAAGTCATTATCTTCTATATGCATTGGCTTTAATTATATACATACATACATACACACGCAAGCGCACACACACACACACACACACGCATATATATTAATACATATAGCTATTATGTATAATTATTTTAATTGTACTTTAGTTATGCTTTCATGACAGCGCCTTTAAATGATGCTAAACCCTGTAGCCACCTGCTGGTCAATAATTGCAAGTACAACAAAACACGTTGTAAACAAAAATGGCTGACAGATAGTGAGGACTTGCTCTTCTAATGACAATTTTTGTAAAATCCTGTAACAAAAAGGTAATTTGTGCTGGTAAATAAATTATCAGCACTGTAAGGAACATTTAAGGTGCAAAATAATTGTAATCAAACTTAAATTTTCTGTAGGTATTAGAATCTCAAGTGTTATATTATCCAGTATATTTTTTAACATTTAATGTAATACATGATGTAAATGTATTTGTAATTGTATTGTTAGTTTTTGGTGGTGGTGTGTTCATGTTTGTTGCTCTGCTCAGACACAGCAGAGCTGCTGATGTTTTAAACACTTTCTGGAGTGAAAATATTGCACCAGTCAACAGCATCCTGTCAGCATCAATGAAGGACTAGAGGACCAATACAAATTGTGCAGCAACAGATGAGCTACTATCTCTGACTTTACATCTACAAGGTGAACAAGGTGGAGCTGTTCAAATGGACAATGAGACTAGATGCAAGGTATGTGTACCTAATGAGTTTGTGTGAGCTTGTAGAGGCTTGTTTACATCTTAATTTGCTCATGCAAAGAAAAGGAGATACATTTTCCTTTAAAAAAATGAGCAATATAAAGACAGGCAGAGAAGTAAAGGAGTGAGAGACAAACAGGTGGGGAAGCAGACACAGGCAGGTAACTCAAACAAAGAGAAGAAAGAGAGGTGCGAGATGAAAACGAAGGAGAAGCCGCAACCTGACGGGGGGAAAAAGCAGCGAGACGGCGAGGATGAGAGCTGCCATTGGGGTGATTATGATGATTTACACTTTACACAAGCGGCATTGTGCATCTGGCAACCGCAGATGGGGCCTTGTGCTGACTGCAGTGTTCGGATTCGACTTTAAAAAGCATTTCATATCACTTGTGCACACTGCATCTGAAATTATTGAACAAAAAAAAGCTGGAAATCAGGCCAGGCTCATGCATAATGAATAGGCGTGTTATGATCCTATCAAAAAAGCAGCATTAAAACAGGAATGTGGCACACCTCGAGTCTTTTCTCTGTGTGCAAATGCATGACTGCTGTTAATACTGGGAAAGCAACACGCTGCTCCCCGATGAACAGTGTAAATACATAAGAGAAATGCTAATAGAAAAGCTTTTGACTGTAGTAATGTGTTTTCCTCCCTCCAAAGCAGAGAAGGCGTGTGACAAAGAGGACGATGGTGCGGATGTCTCAGAGATGGGTTTGCTGGATCAAAGCATGCAAAACATCCCACTGTCAAACAACAATCTGCCCTCTATAATCCAGAGACATCCAGTGAGAAATGCACGTGATGCAGATTACAGTCAGATGCAGTGTAAGAGTTAAACAGGGAGAGGGGCAGTGATTTAGTTTTGCATTTCTTTCCGATCAATATTGCGGCTCTTAACTGGCAGCCTGGAATTCTGGCCTGGATAAGGTAACCTATAAGTGCTGGCTTTGTTCTCAGAAGTGAGGCTTCCACAGATCAGAACATGGGCACTATATATAAACTGTGGGTCATCAGTTCTAAAGATAAATTATAAATGTGACTTAAAGCTGACAGGCTGCACTTTATCCAGATCCTTTATTGTATTATTGTGAATGTGTGCTGATGTGCAGAATCAAAACAATAAACTAGAAAATAACTAGAAAAGTATTTACTGAAGGAAATGCAGACGGGGTGCGTTAATACTTCCAGGCTGTTACTACATGGTCAAACCAACTTCACACTGGACTTCGGACACCTTAGATCAGTGATTCTCAACTGGTGGGTTGTGACCCAAAAGTTCTGGGTGGGTCACGGACAGTTAAATTTTAAAACAATTAAAAACAAAAAATAATTAATGCTTATCTGATTTTGTACTCATCTTTTATCCTGAAAAAAGAGACACAGCAGCATTCTTGTTGCCATGGTAACCACCATTCGTTTGCCGGTTACCCTTTTCTTTAAATTTGTGATGTTCAGAGGCAAGATGGCAAAACGCAAATATAACCCGGAGCATTTGAAATGTAGATTTTCATTCAGACCGCGCACAAGCTCATCGATTGGCTCTGCCGTTTCTTGCTAACGCGTGATTGGCCGTCCCCACTGTCACTCCATCAAACAGTGTCAGGACTTTTAAACGGTGTTTTAGCCAGCAGTCCACGTTCAGCTGCCACTGTAAGTTGTGAACATGTTGAGCGTTAGTTCTGTCTGTGTCACGTCAGCTAGACGTATTTTAATATCAGAGGTTTCATATTAAAACATTAACATTTGAGTCTGTGTGCGTGCTGCTACCAGTCTGTGAAAAGCCGTCCATTTACATGCCTCTAACTTTAACTATTGTCAAAATAATTCAGAATTTCTGCTTATTTTTACTCAGAAATGAGGTATAATTTTATGCAAATGAGGTCTGTTGACCATACAGTCCAAATATAAGTGTAAAATTGGTGGTAATGAGTTGGAGTGAAGTTGACTTAAAAGGTGAAACACAGAATTGGGTGATAATTTTATGCTACACGTTTTTTACATTATATAAATATTTAATAATAATATCTAACAATATATAAATATTTTATTACTGATATATATGTTGTATTTTTTAATATTAATAACACTTAATAGTTATTATTAGTATATTACTAATAATAACGAGTAAAATATACATCATAATTTGTTAGTAATGTATTGTAATTATAATAATATTTTGTTTAATAATAGTAATGTAATTCATAATACAAATGTATGTTCCAGCACCCCTGTTCTGCCCCGCTGGCCAAGTCTCAAGGCTAGTTTTAAAAAATAAATTTGTTTGGTTTGTATTCTATAAAAGTGGCTCATGACATAATGGTCCCGGGCTAAGACCAGTTGAAAACCCCTGCCTTAGATTATGTACCTCTCCACTCTTCCTCCAGACTCTAGGACTTAGCTTTAGCATTTCATGAAGAAATCAATCAGTTATAAGTCATAAAAAGTCTTCAAAATCTGTTACTTTTATGTGTAATGAGTACAAAATATGAGTTTACCTTTGAATTAAATTACTATTTTTATATGACTATTATGTGTTTGTTAATCAGCATCACTCTATGCATTAAATTATTATTATTACTGTGTTCTGTGTAAATATGGCATTTTGTCCATATCAGTTCTCCTGACACACAGCTCTAACTCAATAAAGCCTGTTTAATCATCAACACATACTTCTAGATATATCTAGTAAACCTGCATGATAGTCTTTATTAATACAATCTAAGTGGGATTTGTCTATCGATGTATAAACCACTTCACTGCTATACATCTGTTAGTAAATGTCAGCTGAGCTCAGTGTGGCAAGGACATGCAGACGATACAGGATTACCATATTCACACACTCACTTATTGCCGTTTAAAATTAAAACCACTCCCATTAATATGTGCAGATTTGGACAGTCCCAGGAGGAGCATCCAAATCCGCTTCTATTTTAAATATAGATCTCTCGTACTGTCTTAATCTTAGACTCCACATGCTAATGAAGGACAACATAATTAAATTATCATTTGC
>BRDA01001585.1:40603-67795 GCA_036984385.1 Crenuchus spilurus | reverse complement strand
AATCCGCTTCTATTTTAAATATAGATCTCTCGTACTGTCTTAATCTTAGACTCCACATGCTAATGAAGGACAACATAATTAAATTATCATTTGCATCATCCAGTTCAGATGTTTGGTCAGAAGATAACTATAGTAACTCTGAATCCATAAGAGTTTTCCTCTGTACACCAATTTCCTGATACTGTTGACCTCAGTTTGTTCATTAAGGGTCTGGATGGAATTAAAGTTAACAGATAATACAAATACTAATTTGTACTGTACTCATTCAGGATTTTTAAGTCAGAACATTATGACCATGATGATGGTTTGGAATGAACTTCGCCTGAGATGTCACAGATGTTACATGACAGGATTGCTGCATTTACAGTGAGGAAAATAAGTATTTGAACACCCTGTGAATTTGCAAGTTCTCCCACTTTATAATTATGGAGGGGTCTGAAATTTTCATCTTAGGTGCATGTCCACTGTGAGAGACATAATCTAAAAGAAAAAATCCGGAAATCACAATGTAATAATTTATTTGTGTGTTACTGCTGCAAATAAGTATTTGAACACCTGCCAATCAGCAAACATTCTGGCCCTCAAAGACCTGTTAGTCCGCCTCTAAAAAGTCCACCTCCACTCCACTTATTATTCGAAATCAGAAGCACCTATTTGAGGTCGATAGCTGCATAAAGACACCTGACCACCCGACACAATCAACTACTAACATGGCTAAGACCAAAGAGCTGTCCAAAGACACCAGAGACAAGATTGTAAACCTCCACAAGGCTGAAAAGGGATACGGGGCAATTGCCAAGCAGCTTGGTGAAAAAAAAATCAACCGTTGGAGCAATTATTAGAAAATGGAAGAAGCTAAACATGACTGTCAGCCTCTCTCTGACTGGGGCTCCATGCAAGATCTTACCTTGTGGTGTATCAGTGATCCTAACAAAGGTGTGGAATCAGCCCAGAACTACATGGGATGAGCTGGTCAATGACCTGAAGAGAGCTGGCACCACTGTTTCCAAGGTTACTGTGGCTAATACACTAAGTCGTGATGGTTTAAAGTCATGCATGGCAAGGAAGGTTCTCCTGCTTAAATCAGCACATGTCCAGGCCCGTCTTAAGTTTGTCCATGACCATTTGGATGATCCAGAGGAGTCATGGGAGAAAGTGCTGTGGTCAGATGAGACCAAAATAGAACTTTTTGGTCTTAATTCCACTCGCCATGTTTGGAGGACAAAGAATGATGAGTACCATCCCAAAAACACCATCCCTACTGTGAAGCATGGGGGTGGAAGCATCATGTTTTGGGGTGTTTTTCTGCACATGGGACAGGATGACTGCACTGTATTAAGGAGAGAATGACCGGGGCCATGTATTGTGAGATTTTGGGGAACAACCTCCTTCCCTCAGTTAGAGCATTGAAGATGGGTCATGGCTGGGTCTTCCAACATGAAAATGACCCAAAGCACACAGCCGGGATAAACAAGGAGTGGCTCTGTAAGAAGAATATCAAGGTTCTGGAGTGGCCTAGCCACAGTCTCCAGACCTAAACCCTATAGAAAATCTTTGGAGGGAGCTCAAACTCCATGTTTCTCAATGACAGCCCAGAAACCTGGCTGATCTGGAGATCTGTGTGGAGGAATGGGCCACAATCCCTGCTGCAGTGTGTGCAAACCTGGTGAAAAACTACAGGAAACGTTTGACCTCTGTAAAGGCTACTGTACCAAATATTTATATTGATTTTCACATGTGTTCAAATACTTATTTTCAGCAGTAACAAACAAATAAATTATTAAAAAATCATACATTGTGATTTCCTGATTTTTCTTTTAGATTATGTCTCTCACAGTGGACATGCACCTAAGATGAAAATTTCAGACCCCTCCATGATTTCTAAGTGAAAGAACTTGCAAATTCGCAGGGTGTTCAAATACTTATTTTCCTCACTGTATATCGTGTATATACACTCATCTCAGAAAATGATGACCACCCTTAACTATGCATCTGCTTCGCAGGTCCAGATGTAACAGTGCTCATTGGTAATGCCTTCCTTGCTACCTCTATATGTAGTGATTATGGTAATGAACACAGTGGTAGGCATCACATTAATGCATCAATATCAGAACAATATCAGAATATTATGACTAGGGCTGAGCTGGATACTCATTTCAGATAAGTATCTGGTATGGACAAAGCATTTTTGACAAGTACGAGTAAAACTCGTCAATATCCGTGCTCGTGCTGAAGGAAAATCCTCATTGGGTAACTGACTGTCTTTTTACGATCTGTGGTCAGTCACACAGAGCGCCCGCCCCTCCCTACTATTTGGTCAGTAGAACAACCTCTCTCACTCCCTCTCGCACAGTCACTCAGTCACACACACATGCACACACAGACAGGCACAGGCGCTCACACACACACACACACACACACATTAATCAACATTGTTTAACTTTGTGTGGAAAAACATGCCAAGAATGTTAGGTAGTATAAATAAATAAATAATTGAAAAAAATATTTTGTTTGATCATAAATGAAAAAAAATAAATAAATAAAAAAGGAAGTTATGTTGAGTATGACAACTCTTGTTCATGCATACTTAGTAGTTCAGAATTTCCTATTGCATGAGTTGTATTCAGTTATGCACTTAAAATGATTCATGTTCTGAGTTTATAAAAAAAAAACTTGTTCTGTATAGAACACTTACTTTTACTGTTTTCTATCTTTTACTTTTGTGATCAAAAACATTGATTTGAATCTCAATTTTGAGGCTGTTCTGTAGTTTTCAAATAAACAATACATATAACAAATACAATAGATCAATCCATATGAATTTCAGACTTAAAATAGTGTACCCATTTAAGCTCCACCCACTTCAGGTTAAACCACGCCCAATTCTGGTTTAGGCCCCTCCCACTCTGAGTATAGATACGGATAGAGATAATTTAGATGGTTGAACAGATACAGATAGTGGTGTACTCACTCATCCCTGATTATGACCACCTATTTCACTGTGGCAATAACCATCCATGGCTTGGTGAGTTTGCTCAATGATGATCCCTGATACTTTGCTTGTTCCTCATGGACTCATTATAGAGTTTAACTGGTCCACTGTGGTGTGTTGATTGCTCTGTATCACTCACTGGAGTTGTTGTTCCCCACTAGCATCAATGGCCAGTGAGTGCCTCTATTATGCCATTTGGAGACACTCAACATAAGCGAAGTGCTACCACCCTTCACCCAATAAACTATTATCATGTCCTTTTGGGCATCAGTCACATTATGTCCTTTGTCCATGATTATGGTTTTACACTCTGCTACAACTGACTGGTGTGCTCACTTATTTATGTCACGTGGCATCTGTGACATCCCGGGCTGAACTAGGAGTGGGCATGACTGTGTACATGAGTGTATGTATTCAGGCAGCTGACCTGGAACTCTTCTCTGAGCTGCGAGGAGTTGCTCTGAGAATCAACCCTCAGCATCTCTTTATAGGTGAGCGCAAACTCGTTCACCAGAATAGCCGTCTCCCCACACAGGCACGCTTCCAGGATGGCATCGTGAATAAATATGTACTGCTCCTGCAGTGGAGGAGAGGAGAGGAGTGGGAAAGAAAAATAATGAGAGGGAGACAGAAAATGTGCATACAAGATATCGCCTAAATAAATGTAATAAAAGGCTGGGGGACAGAGCCGGTCTAACCTGCACTGATCTAAATTAAACATTTGCTAAAACGTGCAGCAAGTTTCAAAGTGTGCTGTGTGTGAACATAAACAGCTCTAAACAAACACAGGCAGGAGAGATTTAATTAAAGCGTCTAGTAAACAATTACAAACGTAATAAACAGCCAAATGAATGTCGGATTTACATAATAAAGTTTGGATATGCAAATACCAGAAGATCTAAAGAGAGGAACACGCCCACGTGTAGCAGAGAGCGAGATGAGATCTTTATCAGTGGGCTTATGTACACAGTGATCTTTAAAACACACAGACGCTTATAAAGCCCTGAATATTCATCTCACTCCCACAAAAATGCATGGCTATGCAAACGAAAGGAAGTTTTATGCTCTGAAGAGTGTGTGCGTGTGTGTGTTCTCACTTCAGTCTGGATCATGTTGATGCGGCGAGAGCAGAGTGTCTTTACACAGTTGTAGATGTCCACCACTCCTTCACACTCTGCCATGTCCAACATGACATCCAGCACGATGTAGCATCCTGTCCTGCCAGCCCCCATACTGCACACACACACAAACACACACACACACACAAAATCAAGCAATCTGCATGGATTAAGCAGACGGGAAGGTGCGTAAATCACAGATTTGACCGACTTTGACAACATTATTTAAAAACATACAGTGAAAACACTATATCTAGTGAAACTCACTACACATTAATTGGGTATTTTCTTTATAAATAATGCTTTATAATAGAGATGTGCAGTCTGTATACTATTTGCCTATAAAAAGAAAAAAAATAATTACTGTCAATAGGTCAATACTGACTAGTGGTATGATATTCTAGCTGATTTATCTTGCACAGGCATGTGTAGTCACAGTGGTGAAACACTGACCGAGGCTGTTAAAGGACTAATATCTCCTATTCTAGTGATTAATAATAATTATTGAGGTTGTTTATGGACTAATATCTTAGTGTATACTCTATGACATTCCTATATCCCATGAAACCTTGCGTGAAATTGGTCCTAAACTTCTAGGAGTGTAAACAACTGTATTAAAGTCACAGTCAATGGCTTAAAAACTGAGCTAAAAAGTGGAGACGCTGTCCTACTGTAGAAGATTGAGTATCCAGAGCAGCAAAATTCAATGTAAAAGGTGTAAAAAATGTCACTTTGTGGTGTAGGTACCTGCAGTGG
Source organism: Crenuchus spilurus (assembly GCA_036984385.1). NCBI lineage: Eukaryota > Metazoa > Chordata > Actinopteri > Characiformes > Crenuchidae > Crenuchus > Crenuchus spilurus. The sequence continues at coordinate 62,929 of BRDA01001585.1, read as the reverse complement.
ACCACTACAGGTCCAGCATCGGCAGGTGTGGAAGCTTTGACCCTGCGAATAAATGCCAGCAGGCCCGTGGCGTGGTACGGCACCCCGTGCTCAGGCCACGATGTGAAGTGGAACTGCCGCACCTCGTGTTTGGCTGAGTAACCCCTCTGCAACACACACACAGCACAACTCTGCTGGAGACCTACAGTCGGCACGGCATCATTCATTTTCTTTAATTAGCTTATAGTAGCACAGCACTCACTTCTGCGCACAAGATTTATTACATCATTTAATCTTACATCATAAATCTCTGAGGCAAGGTGTACAAAGCATGCCACCTCATAGGCAAGCTTTATTACCCAGTGTAAGATCATATTTTATTCAGCACCACACCTAATATTCTACACATTTGGAGTGTGTTTACCATGTTTTGTTCAGATTAAACTTGGTGTAGCTTTAAGATTCTGTACTCTCCCCTGGTCTTAAGGGTCATCCTTGTCACTAAACAGCTAAAATAAAGCAGCTTCACTGAATTTTGAATTTTGAAATCTGTTTTACATGAAGAAATGATTGTCATTCAATACAGACTGTGTGAATATAAGTTTTCTTTATATAATAGTGCAGAAAGATTGTATTTAATTAGTGAGCACAGTGGCTTAGTGGTTAGCACGTTCGCCTCTCAGCGCTGAGGTCTTGGGTTCGAGTCTACATCTGAGCAGAGTTTCCATGTTCTCCCTGTGTCTGCATGGGTTTCCTCTGGGTTACTCTAAATTGTCAATATGTGTGTATGTATGTATGTGTGTGTGCACCCAGCGATGGACTGGCACCCTGTTCTGGACTTAGTTGAATAGTGTAATGCCCTGCCCTGTGCCCAGTGAGGGGGTAGGGGACTAACCGCAACCCTGATAAGGATTGAGCGGGTGTGATAATGGATGGATGGAGAGGTTTATTATTATTATTATTAGTCTTGGTGGATAGCACATTCGCCCCATCAGAACTTGGGTCTTGGATCCATGTTCTCAAGTCCATGTTCATGGACTTGGGTCCATGTTCTCCTCATGTCTGTGAGAGTTTCCTCCAGGATCGCTGGTTTCCTCCCACATTCCAAAAATATGGAGGCCAGGTGAATTGGGTGCTATGCATTACCCTGGTTTGTTTGTGTGCCCAGCAATGGATAGGTGCCCTGTTCTGGCTTCAGTTAAATTAGTGTAATGCCCTGCCCAGTGGCTTTGGGACTCACTGCCACCCTGACCAGGATTAAGCAGTGGGTGGATGGATTATTAGCATTATTAATAAAAATACTGCCCACATGTAAACATTATTGTTTAAAAAGTAGCAGAAATGTGCAGTATTTCTGAAATGTCATCAATTTCAAGCTGAAAAAAAGATAATTTTAGGGGATTTTCTCTACTGAAAATCATAGTGGTGGATTATTGTTGACTCGGTTTTAGCAACTCAAGGGTTAAAATCAACAATGCATGACAGAATGACCTAAAAAACATGATAAACATGTAAAAGGTATTAGGAACTTCAACAAAATGTGGAAAATGACCATTAAAGTCTGCAGGATATCACTGTCTGCCTGGACTTCTACTGCTGTATAGGGAAAGTGACCATTTGAAATAATGTAATTCAAACTTGCAGCACTCATAGGCTATTAGCCCTACTGAATTTATTACCCCACTTTATTTACTGGACATCTAAAGTTATTTGCTACAAAGCAAATGCAAAGCTCAGTGCTATATTTTTTTATGAATTGCAAGGCTTGTCAATACGAGCACTTTTGACAGACATCTTTAATGTCTGAAATCATGACATTTATGAAGCACTATTTAACATATTTGATCTGCTGCGCTCTCACTTGCCTAAGTGAGGAGCTCTGAGAGGTGAACTTTGGCTGACTGTAACTCTACACTGTGTGAAGGTAGTGTCATTTGAGTAGTGCTATGATTTCCAGCATTCAGACTGTATGAAGCTCTTTATGTTTGCATGGCTCATTACACTGTTTATCATGATGTCGATATCAGATACAAAGATGCTCAAGTGTTTATAGTTATGTTCTAAATGAAAAAAGATCACAGAGAACCAGTGGTTCCCACTTCCAGGTAGTCTGTAGGCATTTGCTGTGTGATGATTTAGGCATTTTTGGTTAGTAGTTGCTGTGGAATTTGAGGTCATTTGATTGCTAGCTGGTTGCTAAGTTGTTGATATTGTGTCCCAGGTGATTTAAGGTGATACAGTACAGTATGCCAGGTAATTGCTGTGAGGTTGATAAGTGGTCTCTTGCTGGTTGCTATGGTGTTACTAACTGGATACTATGGTATTTTAGGTGGCTGCCATAATGCTGCTTAGTGGTTGCTAGGAGGTTGCTGGGCAGTTCCTACTGTACCCCTGGTGGTTGCTATGGTATACCAGGTGGTTGCTGGGAAGTTGCTTACTGGCTGCAGTGAGGTGATTGCTATCATATTTTAGGAAATGTCCATGATGTTGATTAGTGGTTCCTAGGTAGTTGCTGGGCAGTTGCTACCATACCGAGTGTAGTTGCCTTGGTGTTGTTTCAGGGTATTATATCCCAGGTAGTTGCCAAGATTGCCATGATGTTGCTTAATGGTTGCTAGGGTATTGCTACATGGTTGCTAGTCAGTTGCTATGAGTCTCAGGTGGTTTCTCAGGTGTTGCTGGTGGTCCCCATATGGTTACTTGTATGTTACAGTGTATTTGTATCATTGGTACATGACGGGTATGAGGGTAAAAAAAATTCTATGAGGAAACCTGGTCTAATCAAAAAGCTGTATCCAAGCACACATCACACAATCAGACTGATTATCTCAAGACTGTGGGATGAGATACACATGAAAAATCCAGCAGAGAAATAATATAAATCAGAATGTGAATACAGTCTATAGAGCTAGTAAACAATTTCTATTTCTGCTTTAATCGTGATGCATTAGCACAAGCACTGATGTGATAGAGATGGCTCACAGATTCACTGGGTGGCTCAGATCAGGGGAAGCTTGTGTGTGTGTGACTTTGTACTGTATCTGTTTCTTTGCGGGGACCAAACGCCCTCATTTTGGTAAAACTGTACACAAAATTCAACTCTTTTTCTAAGACCTGAATGAACAGAAAGATTGTCTTTTGGCTGCTGAGGTTAAGAGTTTAGAGGTTTAGAGTAAAATGCTAGTCAATGGATGTCCTCACTAATATAATAAAACTGAATGTGTATGTGTAAGACTCTACTGTCAGCAGTGGTTGGCAGTGCCCGCCTATTTGAATAAGCACAGGAGTGCTCCTGCAGTGAGTCTGTCTGACAGTGACACAGTAATGCCCTGTTTGTGCTGCTGTCACACACACACACACACACACACACACACACACACACACACACACACAGTCCCTGGCTTTGATTGACAGACAGACCCACCGCGCCGCTAAAGCACACATCAAAGCCCTCCATGAGTGCTGTACCTCCACCCAGCAGCAGCATCAGGGAGTGAGGGAGGAAAATAGAAGAAAGCCAGTTAATTTCTCTACACTCACTCCTCTCCACCGTGTGTGTGCTGCATTGACTGCACTTTCACACAGGTATGTGCAGCTGCCGGAGAAAGCACTGTGTCTTTATGTGCAAATGTCAAGAGCAAAACAGACACAACATACACAAGCTACAATACAGAGATCCTAATGAACAAACACAGTGGACAAAAGTATTGGGACACCTACTCAATCATCTCAGTGCTGAAAAAATCTTAATGATACCCTCCCCTGCCTGTTAAAGCATGTATAGGCACTAGAGTCGAACATAATTCTATAATGATCTGCTTATAAATGGACAGCACAATGGATAAAACCAGACTAAAGGTTCAGATAGAAATGCCACTATCGCTACATGGTATGGACAAAAGTATTTGGGCACCTCATTTGTTGTTTCTTCTGGTATCTGAAAATAAATTATCCTGCTTCTCCTGTCTAAGGAAGGCTTTCTATTAGATTTTGGAGCACTGCTGTGAACATTTGCATTCAAGTCAATGCTGGGGGTCTTTATACCACTCTAGTCTAATGCCAGGTGTGGGCACGATGCCAGTGGGTACATGCTAAGGCCTATTTCATTAGCTAAAACTTCTTTACAGGGACTAGACAAGCTGTGTGTGCATTTGTACATCTGTGTCAGCTGAACTTTTGGACATAGTGCAGCATTTTTCCACTCTTATTCTTTATTATATTAAATTAGCCAACACGCATAAATAGGGTTGAGAACATAATTTAGATTTGCATTTCTATCTTAACGTTCAAGGCAATTAAGAGCTGTATATTCATTACAGATGTTGCAGTATTTAATGTTGTGTAGAGTCAAAAAGCATGAGGGTATATTAGCAAAAGGAAATTGTAATTAGGCTGTACTGGCAGGGACAGAGCACATCCCATCGGAAACTGTTCCAGCTCCTTAACATATTCACATACTGTGGGCTGTTTTCATAATATTATACATTTTTAATACTATTCCATTTTCTTGAATCACTAATGGTCCAGGAGCCCTACATGGTGTTATCCTCAGAGAGGAAGGTTGTCGAGGGTGAAGCTATTTTTTTCCTCACACACATTCGCATGCTATACAGAGGTTGTATCATTAGTGAGTTTCACAGTGAAGATGTCAAAGGGCTGAGGCTGAAACAATGACCCCTCGAGACTGGGGCGTAAGAGTAGTGCTACGGTTCCTTACCCTCTCTAAGGAGAAGGTGCGCACTGTGTATTCTGCCAAGGTTTCTGTCTTCAGGAGGCTGATCTTGATGTCTCCATACATCTCTGTATCATCAGGCCAGTACTTACAGCACTTCACCTGCTCAAACATACAGTACATACACATTACAGAGATACAGTAATTAGTAAAATGTTGCACATGTAAGCATTTTGTTTCAACATTGATCAGTTTGGCTTATAACTCACGAGCACAGTAATATGGTCAGTAGTAGTTTTGGTACTGTGGGCTGCTGCTGGAAAATGTGCATCTCCATAAAGCTTGTCAGCAGATGGGAGCATGAAGTGCATTGATGCAAATTCAGATGCATTGATTTTGGACTTAATAGAACACAGCATGGTGTCCCAAACCATCACAGACTGCAGAAACTTCACACTGGACTTCAGACACCTTGGATTCTCTGCCTCTCCATTCTGATTTCCAAGTGAAATGCAAAATTTGAACTGAGCAACAGTCCACTTCTTTCTCTCCTTAGTCCTAAGACATTTCTGATGTTGTCTCTGGTTCAGGAGTGTTGATAGTAGGGATGTGGAAGGTGTAGCTGAGAGATCAATTAAGCTTCTGGATTTCAACTATAAGCCATAGTGTTCAACATTATAACAAAAAATATATAAAAATATTTTATTATATATTATATTATAATATATAATATTATATAATATAATATTATAAATATATATTATATTTATAACCAAATATATCACTTTATATGTAATTAATATTAAATGACATATTAAATATTTACCTTTCTGAATTAAATTATGAACAATAAATCTACATTTTCATGATATTACATTTTTTTTAATGCAGTGGACATTGTTGTCCAATTATCTCCAAAATGGTAAATTTATAGGACAGGGCAAAAGCTTCCTTTCTTGTAAAATTTATTCATGACTTAAATTAATTTAATTTATTCATAACTTTACCAATCATCAAAATTTAATACAATATAAAAAAAAACATCAGCTGAGCTCATAATTATGTACAAAACTCAAAATCCCTCCAAAATGGAGATTTTTGTTTTTCTTTGGACAGTAACCAAATGTGTTTCATATTTAATACATATTTTAAGACCTCTTCATCAGTGCGATAAGTGAAAAAATATATTACATAATTTAGTATACGTAATTTTAGTATATTCATATATTTTAAAACAATTAAATAAATAAGAAAAATATATTGTAAACCGCGACCCTGATAAGGATTAAGCGGGTGTGATAATGAATGAATGAATGAATATTGTAAAAAAATCAGATAAATGTTTTTGCCTCCTAGTGGATCATTCATGTACTGCATGCACCAGAGTAAACATGCACATTTCTAATTTTGAAATGATTTATGTAAAAATGTAAAAGAAACTGTGTATAAGGGATTAAAAAGTTTGTTTGTTTTGCTTGTTTTAGCAACATCCTGTGACCAGAAGAGTCTAGATGTATGAAATATGATACAAAACAAACTGTTTTGTTTTCTGCCAGTTATTTAATTGTTCAAGTTTTACAGGGGTAATAAATAAAAAATGACTGCTGAGTAACTTCTTAGAGTTGTCAAAATCCAACAAAATCCTACTTTTCAATAAAGATTAAACATCTTAAAGTTTAAACCATTGCACTATGCAGTCATTATGTTCTTCCAGTCTAAAAGAGATGAATAGCAGTGCATAACACAACGAACCATTTTATGTGCAATGTGTTTTCTTAGGGTCGTAACAGCTATAATAAGTGTCACATCTTGCTTGAAGCTTCAGGCGTCATTCCTTTTATCGCTGGCATTCACAGCTTTTATCATATCCAGCAAAGTGCATCTGGCATAATAGAACAACAATTTCATAATAACTCTGGACTAGTCTTTATGAGCCTTGAGCAGACTGATTTGTGTGTACCAAAGGAAATGGTGCAGCATTACGGCTGAGAAACACAGAGACAGGCTGAACAGTCACAGAAATAACAAAATGATGCCAAATGCATTGTATGAGGCTAGGCACGAAAACACATGGGATGCTGTTGGAACCATAGACGATAGCTATTGTCTGAAAAACAAAACATCATTATGGTACCAGTAGATCTCATTATTTTTCCACCTTCACATAGCTGTGTAGAGAGAAATACACACAAAGACATACAGTCATACATCAAAAAATAGCATATAATGAAAAAGTTCATTTTTGTTCATTGTATAATTCAAAAAGGTAAACTGTTACATTTTGTTATATTCATGACACATAATGTTACACATTTCAAGACTTTTTTTATTTTAACGTAACGTCAGATGAAAGTCAATTTTATTTGGAAATCAAGGTTCTAGACTCTGGAGGAAGAGTAGAGAGACAGAATCCAAGGTGTCTGAAGTCCAGTGTGAAGTTTCTGCAGTCTGTGATGGTTTGAGGTGTCATGTCATCTTCTGGTGTTGGTCCACTGTGTTTTATCAAGTCCAAAGTAAACACAGTCATCTACCAGGAGACTTTAGAGCACTTCATGTTTCCATCTGCTGACAAACCTTATGGAGATGCTCAGCAGCTGCCCACAGTGACAACACTACTAATGACCATATTACTGCGTGTGATTGGTCAACCAGTACATGAGCTTTAAGACATGACAGTTTAAATTTTTGAATGAAATTTTTAAACAAAAACAAACTTTTTCACACTATTATTTGACAGGCCTGAGTGAACAGAGCTTAGAAATGGGACATGCCAAAACATACCCGCCCAACCTCCACGAGCTTGGTGATCATAACGATGCTGAAGCAGTTCTCCTGCCACACCATCCTCCAGAAATCATACACCGTCTCCTGCTTAGGCCCTGCACACATCCACAAATGCAGAGTAATTCAGTGTCGATCCGTGGCCCAGACAGCAGGCTTCATTTCTGAAGTGTCACTATGTGTTATGAGGCAATTCTGTAATTCAGTGCTTCAGAGGGAGTAATTCAATAGCAGCTGCTTCTGCTGACTGGAGAATGGTTTTAAACATCAGCAAAGGATGTGGCTTGCTACGAGAGAAAAGCAACATTTCCCCCCATCAAGTGAGTGTGCTTTGAAATTCAATAGGGGGAAGACACACATATGCCACACAGACAATGATTTATTTAAGGGAATTTTGAAATATAAGGAGTGGAAAGGGAGGAGGGGGACCTTGAGTGACTTTGATCAAACGGCTGAGAGACCTGAAACACTTGGGGGGGCTGCAGTGAAATTCCCTCTCCATCTCTCTCTCTCTCTCTCTCTCTCTCTCACAAACACATTTGCTTTGATATGCGTATGAGGTCATTCACATAACCCATATATAGGCCTAATAGCAATACCCATCAACACCAATGTGCCAGCTGTAGACCTGTAGACTAATCTAGAATAGAAGATATCAGTCCATTAACAACATCAATAATTACTATTAATCACTAGAATAAGAAATATTAGTACATAAACAACCAAAATGGCTATACTGTGAAAGGGTTGCCCACCATTCTGGGGAAGCATATTGGTCAGGTGTCACTTTCAATTTTCACTTTTTTATTTAAATGATAATTATTAATCTTTTCCTTTAAACATTTTGTAGGTCAGCTTTGCTTTTCTTATGAAGTGCACCTATAACACTACTAATACACCCAACCTGAGGGCTCAGAGGTGCTGGGTGACATGGTGGAGGTGAGGTACTAATCAGCAGACAGTATATATTATTTTACTCAGTGTGACTACTTCTCTTTACACTGGTCTATATACTGTTTACAACTATAAAAAGGGATGTGCATTTCCCGAAGAAAATGCTGAGTGATTGAGCAGCTTACACAGTTGCTAACGCCTTGATAGGCAGATGCTAAGTTACCCAGTGGGTTGCTAGTGTGTTGGTAAGTGATTGCAAGTGTATTTCAGCTGGTTACTAGGGTGTTGCTAGGGTATCCCATGTGGTTGCTAGTGTGTTGTTAGGTGGCTGCAAGTGTATTTCAGCTGCTTGCTAGGGTGTTGCTAAGGTATCCCATGCAGTTGCTAGTGTGTTGATAGGTGGGTGCTAGCATATTTTAGCCAGTTTCTAGGGTGTTGTTAGGGTATCCCATGCAGTCTCTTCATACTGGCCTACATACTAGTTACAGCTACAGCTATAAAATTACATTCCTTTAGAAAATGCAGTGATTGAGCAGCTTAAAAAGTTGCTAGGATGCAGATAGGTGGTTGCTAGCATATGCCATGTGGTTGTTAGGCAGGTGCCAGTGTATTCTAGCTAGTTTCTAGGGTATCATTACGGTATCCCATGTGGTTGCCATGCAGTTACTAGCATATTCCAGCCAGTTGCTGGGCTGTCATTAGAGTATCCCATGCGGTTGCTAGTGTGTTGCTAGGTGGGTACTAGCATATTCTAGCTAGTTTCTAGGGTGTTGCTAGAGTATCCTATGTGGTTCCTAGTGTGTTCATAGGTGGTTGCTAGGTCATCCCAGGTGGTTTCTAGGGTGTTGATAGGTGGTTGCTTGTGTATTTCAGCTGGTTGCAAGGGTGTTGCTAGGGTATTCCATGTAGTCTCTTCACAATGGCCTACATACTAGTTAAAGCTACAACAACAAAAAATTACATTCCTGTAGAAAGTGCAGAGTGATTGAACAGCTTTGGAAGTTGCTAGGATGTAGATAGGGGGATTGCATATGCCATGTAGTTGTTTGGAAGGTGCCAGTGTATTCTAGCTAGTTCCTAGGGTGTTGCCAGGGTGTTGTCCCTTTTGGTTGCTGGTGTGTTGGTAGGTGGTTGCTGGGGTATTCCAGTTTTTGGCTAGTGTGTTGCTAGGGTAACCCATGTGTACAACCCACAGGTGTTGCAGGTGAGATGGCAGGGGTCAGGTATACAGCAGGCAGTAATCCTTTGCTCTGTATGACTACCTCTCTTCCCACTGGCCTACATACTGTTTACAGCTATAATTATCACTGCTCAGAGCCCATTAGCTTCAGTTAGCATGTGTGTCCTCCCTACATAGTGCTATCTCTCTGTCTCTCTCCCTCTGTGTCTCAAACACACACACACACACACACACACACACACACACACACACACACACACACACACTCTAATGAGGTGTTTGAGGAAGACTTACTCTGACCCCAGGGATCTCATCTTGCCGAATGGCCACAACCACACACACAAACACACTCACATGGACACACACTGGCACTCCAGTGTGGGCATGCAGAGATACTCACCCTGTGTGGCGATGAAGTGGTTGGATCGATGGTAGCCCTGAAAAACAGGCAAGAGAGGACATGCTGAGTAAGCCATCTGTGCTTTGGGCACAGCATCTCTCTCTCTCTCTCTAACAAACCCACTTTCTTTCACTCTGTTTTCCATCTACATTTCTCAAACTTTCTCTATAAATCTTCATGACTCAAATCTGAAGACAATTAAAGCATCTGTCTTTTCTAATGAATGACAAGATTTTCACATTACATCCACATCAAATGTGTAATCATTTCAATTCAATATTGAAAATAATAATAATAATAATAATAATAATAATAATAATAATAATTTCAAAATGTAATAAAATGCAAGAGGGTCCAATTTTTGTTATAATGTCATACAACAAAAATAGGAAAATATGGCAAATATATGATTATTAATTTACAGAGAGGAGTGTTGACCCCTCAAAACCAAGCTTTGGAGAGTGTTGACAGTATGGGAAGGTGGGAGGAAGTGCATTGTCATGCAACAATTCACATTTCATTGTAACGGGTGCTGTTGACTGTTGAACCGTGGGGCGCCCATATTTTGTTGCACAACAGTCATAAATTAACTGATGTAAGACTTTCAGACCTGCATAGCAGCTACTCCAGAGACAGTGAATTAGTACAGAAAGTGATGATAAGACAAAAATTCATGTCTGATGAAGAGGAGAAGACAGTGGTGCACTCATGGCTTAGCAGCTCAACCAAAATCATGTTTTAATGAGGAATACACAAGCTTGTTGATAATAAATGGATTTTTGAAATAAATTATATTTGCCATATTTTCCTTTTTTTGTTTGACCCTCTTGCATTTTATTACATTTTGAAATTATTATTATTATTATTATTATTATTATTATTATTATTATTTTCAATATTGAATTGAAATGATTACACATTTGATGTGGATGTAATTGCATCCAAGAGATGTTTTAATGTAACTGAAGTGCACGTAATTTTTGACTCAATTGTTATGTGATAAAATCTATACAATAAGTACAACGTGTGTTTTAAATGTTACATTTTCCTCTACTTCATTACTGTTGGAACAAAATTGTGATGAATGCAGAATAATCGTTGGTCTCTGATCTTAAAAGTTTATATTTTCAAGAGTTCTAATCATTCAACATACATATTACAAAAAAAAACAAAAACAAAAAAAAAAACTAAAAAATAAATAGTAAAAAAAAAAATAAATAAAAAAAACACTTGCCCATGGTATTATTTTCTACAGATCATCACACATTTTTACATCAAATTATGGAGAATAGTATCAATAAGAGTGCTGATAAATATCAGTATAAATAAGAAGTATCAGTTTCAATATCAGTATTGATAAAATCTTAATGATCCCCATCTTTGTCTATTAATGCATGTGTGGGCACTAGTGTTAAGCATATTCCCCTAATGATCTGCTTATTGAAAGTGACAACACAATGGATAATACCATACATCAAAGGTTCAATTTCTCATTCAGAAAAAAAAATGGCACTCTACCAACATGCCAACTATATGGACAAAAGTATTTTGATGCCCGCTTGTTCATTGTTTCTTCCGTAATCAAGGGTAGAGGGTAAACAGAGTTGATTCTGCTTTTGTTGGAGTAACTGTCTCTATTATATAGGGAATGCTTGCTACTACATTTTGGAGCATTGCTGTGAGGATTTGATTGCATTCAGCCAGAAGAACATTCAGAAAAATGGATGATCATCATGTAACTTCATTCCCAACTCCACCAACTCATCACAAAAGTATTGGATGGAGCAGAAAACACAGATTCAGATGCAGGGGGCTGGGCTTATACCCCTCTAGCTCATGCCTGACATTAGACATGATGCCAAAAGGTTCATGTTAGTCCTATTTTATTGGCAGTACATCTCTACAGGGACTAGACAAGCAGTGTGTGCATTTGTACATTTGTGTCAACTTAAAAGTATCTGAATGCATTCACTAGAAGGGGTGTCCACAAACTTTTGGACACATATTGTATCTTATATGAAGCACATTCTCTCCAAAAAAAGGCAAACGTCTAGATCAGCAGCATCTGCACTCACGTATGCAGTGCAGTGCTATGTTTGGCACGGGCGGAGAACGGGAGTCACTGGAGGCGTGCTGTGTATTGCAAAGCATGCAATTCATTCATCAAAGACAGCCTTTTGTCACGGAGCTATCTGGAGATGCTGCTGCAAATTGGATCTGTTTCCATTAAACAGACAATAGTGAAAATAATGGAGACATGACTTCTATTGTTGCTACTGCATTTAGGAACACCGAAAATGCTTCCTTTATAGACCATCTCAAAGTCAAACCATTATCCCGAACACATATTCAGACAGAGTCACAGTACAAAGGAGGTGAGTTTCTTACAGGGAGATTCCTGAGTTTCTCCCCTGGCACAGCAAACCATCAGATCACGTTTGTGGAGCTCGGAGAGAGCCAAGAAGCTACAGGCAGTAACTTTCAGATGACGTCTGACTGAACGGCAGGCTCTCTGTCTGGCTTTAAGATGAGCACTAAGTGGTGTGGGACTATAAGGCTCTCATGACTGATGGTAGTGCAAGCAAAAATAAAAGGTTCAACCTGTCGGCTCTTGTGGACGCTGGTGCATTGGCACAACAAAGCAGAGGAGCACAGTCTGACACTGATTTGATGTTCTGACCCAAAATTAATAGAAGTAAATCTATCTAGAGGGACTGGACTAGTTTATCAGGACGTCTGTACTGGGACTGTCTCCTCAGTGATGAAACTCCTGTATTTCTAGGGCTTGTATTGTTTTATCATGTTTATTATTATTTATACACATTTTATTTATCTTCCTTATTCTTCTTAAGACTTGTGTCTATTGTATTACCAGTGTGTATACAGTAACAGTGTTTAACATCAGATAAGGAGCTCACAGTGACTTGTAGCTGTGATTTTAATCACTTATTTACAGCCAGCCAAAAATTATTTTAGCAAAACTTTGAGTCTCTTTTAAGACTGATTTGGTCTAAATTGGGCTGAATTTGAGCTCAATCGGCTGATATTTGACATGCAGCAATGTCCGATTAACCCAAACAAGCTCCGAATGGGCCGCCAGACAACTGGATGGATTTCTGACGTGACCATTTCTTTTTCACATAATGAAAAATAACTGAATACAGTATTTAATATGACGTACTGTGATTGTTGAGCCAATAAGTTATAGTGATAATTCAAGATATTTAGCTTGTTAATAAACTGCACATTGTAAATTACATTGATTATACTTTCATTTGAATACACAGAGTGAGTAGACAATGTCTTGGACAACCCAACACATGTGCACAGCACTACAATTCCCTCATAGCAACCTGCCACTATGTACGTCAAATTACACATTGTATATCTGACTTAATGAGCCTCGCTTTTTTCATCCTTTTAAGTTTCTTTTTCTTCCACATAATGCTCTCCAAGGTAGAGTCTAGACACCAAGCAGACCAAGTTCTTCCAGAGCAAACAGATTCAAAAGCATTCATATGTGTTGGTTTGTGATTGATGAAGGGTTTTGACTGATTAAATATTGTGGAAACCCCATCTGTGTGTAAAATTAGAGATGTGTATCAGACAGGACTAAAAAGATCAGAAAAGCTCTGAATTAGCTAAAAAAAAAACTGTAGATAATTCAATCAAAGGAGGAGAAAAACACAGACATGGTGGATCTGGACAGGAATAAAATCACAGGAGGAGCTCCTGTAAAAGAAGAAATGACCCCAGAACCTCCATGTACATTTAATACAATCCGAATAGTCAATAAAGTTATAAAAATATAGTCATTTAAAAGCACATCAACAGCAACATCCCAACAACTCCTCTACTGACACAGTTAGAGTTCCTGTGAGGAAAGAGCAGCCCCCAGATTCTGACTGAATGAATGCCCAGGAGCATCTAGAAGCTTAACAGGATTTAACGAGAAAAGGCATGATGGTCCTCTTAGAAAAGTTCAGACTATTGGACACAGTGCTGTCACATGTGTTGTAGTCAATTAGACACACTGTTTTAAATGTATGTTTTTCAGAATCTTACAGATATTTTCCTCTGAAAGCTCAAGCATCACCTCAACCACCACCAGCATCCACCTGCAGTCGGTCCGTACCAGAACTCTCACCATTAGACAGAGAGATGAGGAGAGACTAAAGCCCTATTGCGATTGGATTTAATGTACATTAAGAATTACAGGGGTTAGACGATGAAACTGAAACAGCTGTCATGTTAGTGTGGGAGGTTTCATGGCTAAATTGGACCAGTCTGGTGGCCAATCTTCATTAATGTCACATTGCACCAGTAAGAGCAGAGTGTGAAGGTTCAGTTAGCAGGTAAGAGCACAGTTATATAGTATATTACAATGCACACAACATTATGGTGACATACCAGAGTTCAAAAGAGGACAAATTGTTGGTGCACGTCTTGCTGGCACATCTGTGACCAAGACAGCAAGTCTTTGTGTCTAAATATTATTGAGCCACTTTGGGGTGTTTTGGAGGAGCGAGTCAGGAAACGGTTTCCTCCACCAGCATCACGTAGTGACCTGACCACTATCCTGCAAGAAGAATGGCTTAAAATCCCTCTGACCACTGTGCAGGACTTGTATATGTCATTCCCAAGACGAACTGACGCTGTATTGGCCGCAAAAGGAGGCCCTACACCTACTAATAAATTATTATGGTCTAAAACCAGCTGTTTCAGTTTCATTGTCTAACCCCTGTATGTTCTATGTACATGCAATTTACAGTTCTGGGGTCATTTCTTCTTTCACAGGAGCTCCATTGTGATTTTATTAATGCCCAGATCTGCCATATCTGAGTTTTGAATTATATAGTGTTTTTAGCTAACTCAGAGCTCGCCTGATCATTTTAGTCCCGTCTGGATACAAGGTTTAGTGATTTTTCATGCATATATTGTCTCGTGTTGCAATATAAAGACTTTTGACCACTGAAACTAGCAAAAATGTATAAAAAATTGGTAATGCTTTGGATGAGTCACTCAATAACTGGTCTGAGAAAGCATCATGTGTAGGAAACTTTACCCAAACAATCATGAATAACTGTTATACTAATGAAGACATGGTGATGAAACTTGAATTAAACATACCTCAGACTGTGTGAAAAACACTGATGTTATAACATGTGCTGAAAATGTCCAGCATGCAGTTATTTTCTCCTGATCAGGCAGTGATGTGTTATGCATGAAGCTTTTTTGGCAGCTTTCTGACATGTACGTCTGAGAATACTGGTCTCCTGAGCAAGTCTCCGTAGAAATTTTGGGGATGATGCCTACAGCCTGTCCTTCATGGTTGGCACTGTTTTTTTGACATTTTTTGTCATCCACCTCCATGAGCATCCACTGATAACCCAACTTTTTCTAGTTTCATCACTAGGTTGAGAATGTGAGGTTTCACTTGTGGCTTTTGTCTCCCAAACTGTTTCAGAACTTCCTGTTGTGTCTACTGAATGGAGTTTGTTGTCCAGAACGTTCACACCTGTACAATGCACTGATACATTATGCACAGATCACTGCACTATTCTCAGGGTGAAATAACCAACGTCCCTTGCTGTGTCCCATGAGGATAACTGAGGATTTTACAGCAGGTGACCAATGGAGATGGCTGGATGGGCGCCGGCCTCCACTCCGACAGCCGAGACTTTTAGTCAACAGAAATTAACACACGTCTACCTGCACTGTAATGATGCATGTCAGTCTTTTTCACAAAGACTGAGGTATTTTGAATTCAAATTTCATCTCCATTTATTCATTAGTATTAACGTTATTCTTGTTTTTTTTGGGGTAAAGAAGCAAATGGGACCATGTAGAATCCATAAGAAGGACAAGATACAGGCTTATTAAACAGATAAGACTACGGGTACAAATGAACTGTAATCGTATTATCACGTGATGCAGACATCCAAGGTTCATAAAGAATACATCCGCCCAGAAACTCACACCTGTAGTCACTTAAATGCAGGAGTTTCATCTTTGGGGAGACATGCAAAATGTTAAAATAATGAAATATCCCTTATAAACCAACCAAATCCCAAGAAAGATGAATAGGAGTGGGACATTTAGCCAGGACATCAGGGTAACAGCCCTATTCTTTTAGAGCAGGGGTGCACAATACATCAATCGTGATCTACCAGTCGATCGCAAAGGTAGTGTGGATAGATCACATGGCACTTAAAAAAAATAGACGTCAGCCTATCATCCGTCCTCGCTATAAAACATGTCACTTGATTGACATACAGGGAGACTTGTCGAGCACTAGGACCCAGCGGGAATTCCAAGCTGCTCAATCTGAAAATGCTGTTTCACTTTAGACTGCCCACAAGCTCATTCGATTGGCTCTGCTATTTCTTGCTAACGTGTGATTGGCCGTCTCCACTATCGCTTCATAAAACAGCATCTGGACTTGTAAACAGTGCTTTTCAAGTTGGCCAGCAGTCCGTGTTCACCTGTCACTGTAACTTCTTAACATGTATGTTTGTTCTGCCTGTGTAAGAAGCTTAAAACTGACCATTTCCATACGAAGTGGAGGACTTTTTTTGGAGGTCATTTTTGAAGTGTGTTTGTCTTGACTGCATTATTCGGCATCAGCCTTTTCACACATGAAGATCATTAAGTCCAAGTATTGTTCAACTATGACTGATAATTATTTGGAGGTTTGCTTGAGGCTGGTTATCAGCAACTACTGTCCAGACTATGCATCCCTGACTGATTCCATTCAGTACAAGTCATCAGAGTAAAGTGGGCTAATGACAAAACATTTACAGTTGTGTTGTGTAATATGGGTTCATGTAGTTATTCAAGGCACACCAGCATACACTGTACACATAAATTGTCAATATATTTATAAATAAATATATGTCTTGCATTTTAATATTAGGTAGATAATTTTGACATTAGATAAGTAGCTCGCAGGCTGAAAAAGTGTGTGCATCCCTGTTTTAGAGGAAATGACCAGGGAGCTTTTTCTGACCTCAGAAAATCTGGATCAACAGAAAAATGGAGACATGTATACATTAGTTTCCCAGTCACTGTGCTGAGGTTTTGGGATCCACACAAAACACAGGAATAGCCCTCCTGTTGTCCATCACAACTTCAAGTGGACACAAAAGCTTTTTTTGTTTGGAGATCTCCCATCCAAGTACTAACCAGACCCAGACCTGCTTAGCATCAGTAGATTTACTTGTTATGTTATGGAGGTGCTGCAGATGCTGCAATTTAATTTCCAGGACCAACATTAGTGGTGCAGGTGATGTCTATGTATGGATTTCTAAAATAAAAAAAGCAGTTTTCAGTCAGCAAGTACTCATCATATATGGTAAATTCTTTAAGCCTGTTGGAAAAGCATGTCAAGAAGGTATCAGGTGGCAGCTCAAGAAGATGCTTGAGAAAATGCCAAAAGTAAAGCCTCATCCAGGGAAAGAAGACATGTGTAAGGAGTGATTTGAAAATCTAGTCTGAAGAATCTAAAATAAACACTAAAAATTTGCAGCTTATTTAACATTTTTTTTTTTTTTATCAATACTTCATTTTATATGTGAGTCTTTATACATTCACTGGCCATACACATACCTTGTATCTTCACTCACTGTCCATTTTATGGCCACTGAACCTATAGATGCACTTTGTTGTTCTACAGTTACAGACTGTAGTCCATCTGTTTCTCTGTACACCTTGTTGACCCTGTTCTTCAATAGTCAGGACCACCATAGAGCAGGTGGCTCATTCTCAGCACAGCAGTGACACTGACGTGGTGGTGGTGTGTTAGTGTGTGTTGAGTCGATCAGACACAGCAGAGCTGCTTGAGATGTTAAACACTGTGTCCTCTCACTGTCCACTCTATTAGACACACCTACCTTGTTGGTCCACCTTGTAGATGCAAAGTTGCTGCACAGTTTGTGTTGGTTCTCTAGTCCTTGATTGGTGCTCACTGTTGGCTGGTTGGTGCACTTTAGCATTGGGAGTGAACTCTGCTGTGTCTGATCCACTCATTCCAGAAAACACAGTAACGCACCACCACCACGTCAGTGTCACTGCAGTGCTGGGATTGATCCACCATGCAGTATAGTCCCAGTCTTTAATTGTAGAACTATGAAGTGCCCCAGTGAGTGTAAATGGACAATGAGTGTAGATACAAGGAGGTGGTGTTAATGTTATGGCTGGTCAATCAATCAATCAATCACATTTTTTATAAAGCGCTTTTTACAACTGATGCCACAAAGCAGCTTTACAGGGTTAGTAATAACAGATGGTATAAATACCATCCTTATTTGAAAAGTATACAAAGAAACACACTTGGCAAATGTTTCTATATTTATAAAGTATATATATATATATATATACAGGGCTTGGGCAATGAAACTGAAACAGCTGGTTTTAGACCACAATAATTTATTAGTAGGTGTAGGGCCTCCTTTTGTGGCCAATACAGCGTCAATTCATCTTGGGAATGACATATACAAGTCCTGCACAGTGGTCAGAGGGATTTTAAGCCATTCTTCTTGCAGGATAGTGGTCAGGTCACTACGTGATGCTGGTGGAGGAAACCGTTTCCTGACTCGCTCCTCCAAAACACCCCAAAGTGGCTCAATAATATTTAGATCTGGTGACTGTGCAGGCCAGGGGAGATGTTCAACTTCACTTTCATGTTCATCAAACCAACCTTTCACCAGTCTTGCTGTGGTATGTCTCTGGTATGTCACCATAATGTTGTGTGCATTGTAATATACTATATAACTGTGCTCTTACCTGCTAACTGAACCTTCACACTCTGCTCTTACTGGTGCAATGTGACATTAATGAAGATTGGCCACCAGACTGGTCCAATTTAGCTATGAAACCTCCCACACTAACATGACAGCTGTTTCAGTTTCATTGTCCAACCCCTCTATATATATATAATCTTTATAATAATAAGATAAAGCCAATATTATTTAAGTCAGTAAAAGAAAAGCAGGCACCTGTAAGGCTATACGACTCAGTTTTTCGATAGTTTTCAGGATAGAAACACAGATTGCGCGGTTTTTGGAAGTCAATATACAAAAGCTTATCTTCTGTTTCACATATTCAGACATTCTGTGAAGAGATCATTTCAGGAGGAGACGTTTGCAGACAGCTGCATGGTCTGTCGGTCCGTTTGTCACGCTGTAATGGCCAGACCAGATATGATAAAGTTCAAGGTGCGGAACAGATGGAGTTGAGGAGCTGAAGCTCCTTGGGAGGTGGACAACAGGAGTGGACAGACAACAAGGAAAGCACAGTGTGAGCAATGTTTCACATGACTTATTAGTGCACCCCCCCCCTTCAGCACAAACAGAGAAAGGTGGGGTTGAAAAGGAGGGATAGAGGGAAAAGGTGGGGGTGGGGGCAGAAAGAGAGAAGAAAGAGCAGTGGAGTACTTACTTCCCTGTTTATCCGTATCTACAGGGTCCAAAGTCGTAGAGGTGGGGAGGGGGGTAGAAAAAGAGAAGACAGAGGCTAGTTAATGAGAAGCTGAAAGAGCTGTGGGAGCAGGAGGATTGACAGATTACACAAAGGAAGCTGAAGAACAGATAAAGACTGAAATGAGGAGAGAGAGGAAGTGTTGGCATACGACCTTAGAAATGGATGTGTGTATATACTGTGTGAATGGAAGTAAAGAGTGTGTATAGTCATACATTAAAATATTTTATATTCATTACATATGAAGTGATTAATGTTGATCGGTATGACTTGAAGATCATAGTAATATTATGGTCAGTAAAATATTTGGCACTGTGGGCATCTCCATAAAGTTTGTCAGCAGATGGAAGCATGAAGTGCTCTAAAATGTCCTAGTAGATGGCTGTGTTAAGGTTGGACTTGATAAAACAAAGTAGACCAACACCAGCAGATGACATGAAACTTCACACTGGACTTCAGACACCTTGGATTCTGTGTCTCTACACTCTTCTTCCGGACTCTAGGACCTTGATTTCCAAATTAAATGCAAAATTGACTTTCATCATAAAAGACCACTGAGCAACAGTCCAGTTAAATTTGGTTTTATAACCATTTTAAACTATTAAATGGATTTCTAATTTTCTATAAGACATACTGATCAACATTAATGAAATTTTCACTTTACATGTAATGAATATGAAATATATGATCACTTTTTGAATTAAATTATTTACTTAATTAAAAAAAAAAAAAAAAAAAAAACATTTTTTGATGTATCGCTCTATATGTATGCTGTTTTTATTTGTGTGTATATATATTCAGATATGCCTAAATGTCAATTTAACATTCTGCTTCACACTAAAAGCACCAAAACAGCCAAAAAGGAAAGAAAATCACTCAAGGTTGAGAGTTAATAACGTGAGAGTTATTGCCATCTAACTAAACACTACTCACACAATTCACATGTTTTGCAGGAAGTTCACTGTGGAAAACACAGCAAAAGACATCAGAGAGGCTAACAAAAGCAAGAAGCCACACAAACTGCACCTTAATGGCCACCATCATGATGATGGGCATCTTAATAAAGGGCCTGAACTTACCTTAACACACTCCTTAAAAGCCCCTTCTTACGGTCCATTTAAGCAAAGCATCAACAACAACACCACCACCACCACATCCGTTATCCTTTCAGCCACAGTACTTTCTCTGCTCCTCCCTTAATGATCCTCAGCACTTACAGAAGGGATAATCACCAGGAATAAAGGTTGACTAAATTGCTTCATGTGTGCCAGGTTTTCAATTCCAAGTCTTTTTTTTAACACATAAAGCACTAATGGATGAAAGTTCCATCAAACCTGAATTAAAATTGAATAATGAAATATTAATGAAGTCATGCGATTGTTTTGCTTTTATTTTAACTAGTTCTTCTATTTATATTACACTCACTGGCCACATTAGGTACCTACAGGACCACCACAGAGCAGGTGGATCATTCACAGCAGTGATGTGACACTGTTGTGGTGGTGGTGTGTTAGTGTGTGTTAGAGTGGATCAGACACAGCAGAGCACCAATGAAGGACTAGAGGACCAACACAAACTGTACAGCAACAGATGAGCTGCTGTCTCTGGCTTTACTTCTACAAGCTGGACCAACAAGGTAGGTGAGTAATAGAGTGGACAGTGAGTGGACACAGTGTTTAACATCTCCAGCAGCTCTGCTGTGTCTGATACACTCAACACACACTGACACACCACCACCACATCAGTGTCACTGCAGTACTGAGAATGATCCACCTACAGATGGACTACAGTACAGAGTACAAAGTGCACCTATATAGTCAGTAGAGTTAAAACAGACTATAAGTGTAGATACAAGGTATGTGTACCTAATGAAGTGGCCAGTGAGTGTATGTCCAATATGTTATTATGGAAAAGATTGACTAATGCAACTTTTAATTGAGTAATGCATGAGGAGGGGAAACGTCAATTATATATTCCATTCAATTATTGATCACCGTAAATCTGAGGGAAATGATGACATACGGTTTCTTAAAGCAGACACATATGGCTGCTTGCTTTTAGACTCAAGGCTATTTCAAACAGCAGTATTTGATACCAGACCATGAAGTAATACAGTTCCACTTTCAGATGTCTGATACTGACTATAGAAGAGTTGGTCTCTGAATAGATGGCAAGAAAGCAATTCCAGACATACAGACAGTCAAGTTGAGAGTCTGAGCAGGAATGAAAAGAGGCTTCATTTATTAGCTATAACATTAAATGATTTATTTTTACTCTAATCAGCCACAACATTATAACTACATCCTTGTATCTCCACTTATCGCCAATTTCAGTTCCACTCAAAGGTGCACTTTGTAGTTCTACAATTACAGACTGTAGTTCATTTGTTTCTCTGTACACTTCATTAGCCTCATTTCACCACCAGACCACCACAGAGCAGGTGGATCATTCACAGTGACACTGATGTGGTGGTGGTGTGTTGGTGTGTGTTGAGTGGATTGTACACAGCAGAGCTGCTGGAGATGTTAAACACTGTGTCCACTCACTGTCCACTCTATTAGACACACCTACCTTGTTTGGTCCATGTTGTCGATGTAAAGTCAGAGACAGTAGCTCATCTGCTGCTGCACAGTTTGTATTGGTCCTCTAATCCTTCACTGGTGCTCAAAGGATGCTGATGGCTAGTTGGGGCACTATTTTCACTCCAGTAGTGACAGTGAGGTGTGTTCTGCAGCTCTGCTGTGTCTGAAACACTTATAGCAAAGCACACACTAACACACCACCACCACGTCAGTGTCACTGCAGTGCCGAGAATGATCCACCTGCCCTGTGGTAGTCCTGACCATTGAAGAACAGGGTGAAAGGAGGCTAACAGAATATATATATATATATATATATATATATATATATATATATATATATATACACACACACACACACACA
>BRDA01001585.1:9976-31538 GCA_036984385.1 Crenuchus spilurus | reverse complement strand
TTACTCTGATCTTTTTGATTTGTCAGTACATGTATACTCTTACTCTGATCTCTTTGATTTCTCAGTACATGTATACTCTTACTGTGATCTCTTTGTATTGTCAGTGCATGTATACTCTTACTCTGGTCTCTTTGATTTCTCAGTGCATGTATACTCTCACTCTGATCTCTTTGATTTCTCAGTGCATGTATACTCTTACTCTGATCTCTTTGATTTCTCAGTACATGTATACTCTTACTCTGATCTCTTTGATTTATCAGTGCATGTATACTCTTACTCTGATCGCTTTGATTTATCAGTGCATGTATACTCTTACTCTGATCTCTTTGTATTGTCAGTACATGTATACTCTTACTCTGGTCTCTTTGATTTCTCAGTACATGTATACTCTTACTCTGATCTCTTTGATTTATCAGTACATGTATACTCTTACTCTGATCTCTTTCTATTGTCAGTACATGTATACTCTTACTCTGATCTCTTTGTTTTCTCAGTGCATGTATACTCTTACTCTGATCTCTTTGATTTCTCAGTACATGTATACTCTTACTCTGGTCTCTTTGATTTCTCAGTGCATGTATACTCTTACTCTGATCTCTTTGATTTCTCAGTACATGTATACTCTTACTCTGATCTCTTTGATTTCTCAGTACATGTATACTCTTACTCTGATCTCTTTGATTTCTCAGTGCATGTACACTCTTACTCTGATCTCTTTGTTTTCTCAGTGCATGTACACTCTTACTCTGATCTCTTTGATTTCTCAGTGCATGTACACTCTTACCCTGGTCTCTTTGTTTTCTCAGTGCATGTATACTCTTACTCTGATCTCTTTATTATATCTCAGTGCATAAATACTCACAAGACCTACAAGACACCAACAAAACCTTTTTTTCTGAGTGACACTTATGATGTATGTTCATATTTTTCAGGTAAAATAGCTCAATTGTATCTGCCGTGAAGCTAAGATTTGAACCAAAAAGCAAAACAAGTAGAGATGCTCATCAAATCAGAGCTGAAATTCTCTTGAGCATGGCCAAACCCTAACTGTTCCCTGGGTGATGTGGATAGGGGATGCTTACTGTTCTGTACAAGTGTACTCACTAGAGTGTGTGTATTTGAACTGCACATATGCAGAGGTGTGCAAGCACATTGGTCGTTGTGTCACTTTCACTTTCACCCACCTCATACTCCTGTTTGAACCCATAGCCTTCCGCAGTCTTCATCTGGTTGATGTGCTGCAGGAGGTCGGCCACGCGCACTGCTGGGTGGAGCTGTCCGGTGTGGTAGGGGGAGCCCTTACGGCCGCACTGTCTCCGAGGTGAGCCACCGAGCAGACTGCTGGACTCATTCATGGAGCTTCGTGGATCACCTGACACACACACACACACACACACACACACACACATGTTCAACATTTCTAAAGCATTTAACAAGGAACTTGTCTAGACACAAAAATAAAAATAACCACCATGGGTATTGTCTCATTGCGTAATTATAAATTCATAAACATGATTGTGAGGAACATTATAAATTCATGACTTCAGCTGTGTGTGAACGTAAATTAGCAGTCAATTGTGAGAAATCCGAGGAACAGCCAGCACGTAGGCAGCCGAGTAAGCCTCACACTAGAGAGACTGGACGAGACAGCTTTGAGACGTGCCATTAAAGCTTCATTTTGATCAAGAGAACTCCTCCCTCAAACATCAACTATTAATCGTTAGTGGAATCACACAGTTTTGAGCCAAATAAATTATTTTGTATTTCTGCCCCAATTTCCACAAAGACCGCCTTGAATCAGAAGCCATAAACTCTCATTTTAATTCAAAGGCATCTCCAAAAATGAACAATAATGCTGAATGTTAATTCAAATGGGTAAAATATTGTATATCTATTACATGTAAAAACAACATACTTTAAACTGTTTTGTTTTAATGTTGATGTTTAATGCTTGAATAGACACAGATGTGGAGAGAGAAAATAAATTTAGAATAAAATTAGGTCTCAATTGATTTGGACAGGCCTCTACTGCCCTCTATTATAGATAATCTACAGGTGTTGGCATTTTTTAAAACCCATGTGTTGATATTAGGATTAGAACAAAATTTAGAGTTATGTTCAGGCTTAGAGTTGAGATCAAGTTTAGGCGTTAAGTTTAGAGGGTTACGGGGCATTATGGTGACTAATAGACAATTAGTTGAATGTACAATAAATGCATGTTAAGCATCTACATCAAAGTATCAAAAATTGCCTATCCAAATAAAGTGTTAACCTAAAATTAATAAACATGATGTTTTATATTGAACCATAGAGACCAAATCTTGCTGACAGCTATTCAATGTCATGACAAACAATACAATAAATTATTACAATAACTTTTTTTTTTAACACATCATGATGTTTCTGAACTTATTCACCAAAATATCCAAATAATATCAAGTAAATAACATTTTAATACATCATTAAAAACTAATATGAAAAGTGATACCTCACTTTTGAACAGAAGGGTATATTGTGGGGATCTCTAAAATTAAAATGTAAGTTGAAGACATGTTTTAAGCTTAAATTTATGGCTAGGGTTAGGATTAGGTTTGAGTAAGTCTCCTAATTCACATGAACAAATATATGTGTGTGTGTGTGTTCAATGGTCCATTTGGGGTGTCGTGATTTAGCTCTATTCTCCTATAGTAGCTCAGCCGCGTATAGCAGCACAATTACTGCAGAATAGAGCGGGCCAGAGGGTGATGTAGGCGAGCTGAGTCATTAATATATCTCTGCTGTGACTTTCCTGAAAGGCTGAATGGGGTGGAAATGACCTAAACTACAGGAGGAGTGGTATTCACTCAGGTGTGAGTCAGTGCACTCTGGAGCTAAGAACTAAATGACTTGTAAGCTCTACCTGAGTAGAGACGGGCATGACATTTTTTTCCCCAACATCCTGATTTCTGCATGAAAAAACATTGTGGGTGTAAAATAGTTAGCAGGAGGAGTGTGGAAGCCACATGACTGGTGCAGAAATGGAAGTGAACTCTATAATGGTGTGTATCATTCTCAGCGGCCTTTCTACATCTGGGGAGATGCCAACTCTTCAGTTAGCAAAGCACCCCTGTTAGGAGGATGCAACACCGGGACACTTTAACAAGAAAATAATTCAATAAAATTGTAATAAATAAATAAATTTGTCAGCTAGAGCTAACAATGCATTCATTACATGTTAAGTGACATATTTCATTATTATTTTTAATGTTTCTACCATTGCAATATAATATTAGAAGCTATAATATATACTGTATAATCAACATTAAAACAAAAAAAGGCTTGTAATTTGTCATTTTATGTGTAGTGAATATCAAAAAATATGATATATACAGTTTCCCTTTTTAATATAAACAGCAATTTTATATAAACTCAACAGGTTTCAAACCATCACAGACTGCAGAAACTTCACACTGGACTTCAGACACCTTTGATTCTGTATCTCTCCACTCTTCCTCCAGACTCTAGAACCTTGATTTACAAATGAAATGCAAAACTCTTTGAAAAGAGGTCTTTGGAGCACTGAGTATCAGTCCAGTTCATTTTCTCCTTAGAGTGTGTGTGTGTGTGTAGGTGGGTCTCTTACTGCGAGTGCTGCAGGTGTGGGCATCCATAAAGGACAGAGCCATTCTCTCGTCCTCCTGCAGCGTGCTCTGGTCAGCGAAGCTGCGCTCCATTGAGCCCATCATATTACTCTTCTCCTGCCTGTAGGTAATGGGAGTCTTATTCATGTTCACCGGCTTCCTACTGGTAATGCAGAAAGTGAGAGACAGAGGAGGAGGAGAGGGATAGAGGGAAGGATAAAGAACAGTACAAAAGCAGAGAGAAAGACCCGTTACTCCACTGATGTGCTCTCCAAACAGCACTAGGCTAAAGCAATGGGAAATGATGGTATGCAATGGAGGAAAAGCCACTTACGGATAGTAAGAGTAAGAGTAGTAGTCCCTTCTGGAGTGGAAAGAGGAGAGAGAGAAAGAAAGAGACAGAGAAAGAGAATAAGGGAGATGAGATGCAAGCATTGCCAGTGCTCTGATTAGTGTGAATAATGGCAGGCTGTCAGAGGCTTGCTTTGACCACGCCAGCAATGTGACACATGCAGAACCTAGACAGTGACAGATACAACCACAGCCAAAGCAGATATGCCCTAATCAAATATGTTGCCTTGTTAGCTTTTAATGAATCAAGCAAATGCTTTGCTGCCAGAGAGAATTTCGCTATCAACAGCCACAGAAGCAACTTCATGGTGGCTTAGCAGCATAATCGGTCCTAATGTCTGAGACTCAGAAACACTGACATATCCAATCATGTACTTTAAGTGCTTTTTTGTATATTTCCATATTATTACAGTAATCATCTCATTCTGGTAACACTGAATGCTCGTATTCTGAGGCACATTTGTCTGCTTATACCACATTTAATCACCCAAAATACTGTATCTTTGGTGTCATGAGTTTGCAATAGAGCTACAAAGTAATGAAAGTGTGTGTCACCCAAAGTCTTTTAATAGAGATATGAAATAACTAAAGTTTGGGAGTAGGACAATGCATGGAGTTCCAATACACATCCATCCCTTCTCCTTGGTCACTGTTGATATACGGGGTTCTGGTTTTCTAATTTAAAGCAGAAATTCTAGCCCTGTATAAAGTTTTTTCTCATACTGCCACATATATTTTGCTTAAGACAACCTTATATACACATATCTATACTGTAAGGGACTGCCCCTCTGCTTTGTTTTTCCACCACTGAGGATGGGATCCACTCTTCTGATTAATTAATGCCAGTCATCAGCTGTCATTGCTTGCAGCTGTGACTGGTTAATTTCAAGGTTTTGTTGCTTCTTGTGACTTTTTGCTAATAGGGCAGGCTACACTTTCCTCATTTACAAGCGCCTGTCATCAGCTGTTCTTGTCAACAGTGACTGCCTCATTAAGAACTGAACATTGTGTGCTTGGTGCGTAGTCATTGACTTTGCCTGTGCAGGTCAGATTTTGCTGGTAACCGGTGTTGTATTTAACTACCATCTCTACCATGGAGTCTTTGATCTTTCCCTCATTTTGACATTTTACCGCTTTCTGTTGTGTTTGTGTTGGC
Organism: Crenuchus spilurus; assembly: GCA_036984385.1. Lineage (NCBI taxonomy): Eukaryota > Metazoa > Chordata > Actinopteri > Characiformes > Crenuchidae > Crenuchus > Crenuchus spilurus. Next base: position 26,411 of record BRDA01001585.1, on the reverse strand, counting down.
CGTTAGGAAACTGCCTATGAACCTGTACCTTCTGGCTGGGAGAACGGCCATGTCTCTGGAAACATATGCGATGTGGCGAATTGTTTTCGGTTTCCATGAATGATGTGTTTTCCAAGGCTCAACCTTAGTTGCACTGCACCCTACGGAGGGTTAGATCTTTTTCCCAGCACGTTCATTGTGTGTTTATAACAAGCGGTGTGCTTCTCTCGAGATGCACCTGTGCTGGTTTTGCACCTATGAGATAGTGGAGCATTACTTCCCTGGGGCTCTCGAGCTGGCAATATTTGCCTCATTTGTCTGCATGTCAAACAGCAAACCTCTTTTCGGTCTCTAGTTTATATTGTTTAGTGCTATACCAGATCCTTCAGTCTCAGTGGCACAGTTGGTATTAGTCACGGTAACTTTTAGGCTATGTTTTGTCACTATATAACAACCCCTTGTATATGAACTTGAGTCCAACCCAGTGGCATTTAGCTGTGGGTTTTTCTAAAATTGGGGCAGCTATCCAGGAGGAGCTCCCCACTCTCACCCTCCATCTGGTGAGTTGGCCTATAGGACACAGAAGAAAGTGAAACTTAACTTTGAAAGAACCTTATTAAGGTAATGTAACAAGTTTTTATTTCAAGTCACTTTGGATCATGTCTATTGGAAGTTGGTTTATCATCATGAAACCAGGTTTTGCTACAGTTGCAGTGATGGAGGTGTGGTCCAAACTAGATATGTACATTATAGTGATATTGTAGCTCTAATGCAAAATAACAGAACCTTAGGATACCATACATGACTTGAACTACATTTGAGCCAATGAGAGAATTGTACAAATTAGAAAAAATATTAATCATTTTAACAGTAACTATGACTCCAGTTTGATAACTTTGGATTTGGATACTTCCCCAGTCCACAATCTTCCAAGATAAGTCCCTGCCCTCGCTAAGATAGACGTTTCACATTAAGTCACTGAAGTTTCATTCCAGGCACTGCGCTGTCACTAAATTGCGAAATGTGTGAGAGCGAGACGCAGCGAGTGGCTTTGCTCAGATTGCAGGTGGAGATGACGCTCTGAGCTAGATGTAGCAGATCATGAGCTCTTTCTCTCATCAGCTCACAGATCTGGAGACCTTTGGAGAAGCATGCTAATTATCTCCAAAAGCACACCTTTTCCCACCCAATTATCAGCTCGTTTCTGGGTCAGGCTGATGCCAGGCCAGGCCTAATTAAGTGAGTAATTGAATTGCACCTCTTCCTTAATTAAATATTTCACACCCTGATAATCTCAGAAGATGAAAGTCCCATGTGGCCGCTCTGCTACAATGTTGGAGACTGGAGACAGTATACCAGGCTATCCTGAGATATTGTTATCTTTAGGCATCATCTGTGTGACATAGACCTGACTCATCAGTCACATCAAGTCATCGGAGATATCAGACATGTTTATGTTGGACTGGGAAAAGAGTTTATACAAGACTGAAAATGCTAACACTGTGTTGTTTACAAGTGGGATACACAGTTCAGACATTTATGGTACTTGAGGCAAGACACTACAGGCAGAAATGACAATTCATGTTACATCTATCAATGATCAGATTAGTTGATAAATGGCATCTATAGCACATCTTACTTCAAACAGTAATTATGAAAATGCCAAAACAGAAGTTTATTTATTTCAGGTTGTTTACAAGACCTAATTTCACACACATCACAAGCACATCACAAGCACTCATTGTCAATTTTAGCTCTACTGACAAATAGGTGCACTTTTTAGTTCTACAATTACAGACTGTAGTCCATCTGTTTCTCTGTATACTTTATTAGCCTCCTTTCACCATGTTCTTCAACAGTCAGGACCCCCACAAGACCACCACAGAGCAGGTACTATTTGAGTTGATCATTCTGTTCATTATGACACTGATGTGATGGTAGTCCTTTTAATTTAATATTACTATTATATTATTATAATTATTATTATTATTACTTACTATTAATAAAAATAAATAAATAAACAAATAATAATAATAATAATAATAATAATAATAATAATAATAATAATAATATTTTGACTCTAAATTATATTCCTGTTTTAATTATTTATTTTGATGACTTTTATAATAATGATTTTACTTGACTGTTTAAAACCTTATCCTTTTATGTTAATATCTTGCTAATTGGTTTATTACCTTGGTTCTATTTTTTTCCTCCTTAATTAGATCTTAATTGTTCTCAATTGCTTTTCCATTTATCTGGTTTGGTTTTTGTTGTCAGTCTGTTTGTGTAGTTCTTTCATTTTAATTTACACGGATTATTTTTCGTTTAGTAGTACATGCTCAGCTGGGTCACTCAGTGCATTTCTGAGTGAAAATAATGATTGACTGATTGATTGACTTATTGAATGTTAAGACTTTTCTAGCTGGAACAGGTTCTAGATCACCACTCTTTGTATGAGAAGCTTCATGAATTTGGACCATTGTTCTGAAAATTTACTTTTGTCTACTTTTAGACCCCAAAAATCTCAGTTTAAAGAATATCATTCATGAGATTTTACCTGTTCATTCTTTACTGAAAATAAACATTTTTAATGTTTTTTTTCTGATATATTATACTGCAAAATTAAAAAGGTATTAAAATTAGAGCATAGACTGCTTCCCTAAACTAAGTCAAAGACTAAATTAACATAAGCTTTTATATTATTTTCATGTTTAAGTCCGTTTTGTTGAAGTTATGTTATGTTTATGCATACATACATACTGTATACACACACATATGCATTCTTCATTTGATAACAACTCATTTGCATATTTGAATGTAATCTTTGAGAAAATGTACAATACCAAAGACTACAGGAGTGTCAGTAACGAACTGGAAACAATTAATTGCATTTATTATTGAACATCATATTCACTTGTAGTGTCTTGCATTAATGACAAAGCACATGCTGCCTGCAGTCTGTTGGGTCTTATATGAGCTAGATGTTGCATGTTCTATGTGACCCTTACCCTTTCTTAATGATGATGATGATGGCTCCCAGCAGCAGGATGAGAACCACCAGACCCCCTGCACATACACCCAGAATCAGGCCCATCTCCTCAGAGTGTTGGGACACCTCCAGAGCCCGCCGGTGGTCCTTACAGGCTGCTGTTAAACACACAACACAGAACATACATATAAATAACAGTAATCACATGTATTTACCTTGTACAATGAAACAGTGAGAAATGTAGACTGAACATAACTTGTGTCTTCTCAGAACTTGTTAGTCTTGGAAACAAAAAAGTGTATCCATACAGCAGTGCTCAGTCTGGAATCTATAGTTATATTAACAGATGTTTTATTAATATTTCAGGAGAGCTATGATATGATAGATGCTCTGTAGACATAAGTGGATAGAAAGGTAAACTGTCATATTTTATATTCATTACACATAATGACATATTTCAAGCCTTTTTCTGTTTAAATGTTGATCGATATGACTTATAGCTCATGAGTTGGTGGCTAATCAATCACAGTAATATGATGGTCAGTAGCAGTGTTGGCACTGTGGGCAGCTGCTGAAAAAGCAAATGTGCATCCCCATAAAGCTTATCATGAGATGGAAGCATAAAATGCTCTAAAATCTCCTGGTTGACAGCTGTGTTGACTGGATTTTGGACAGTGGACCAACACCAGCAGAAGACATGGCACCTCAAACCATCACAGACTGCCGAAACTTCACACTGGACTTCAGACACCTTGGATTCTGTGTCTCTCCACTCTTCCTCCAGACTCCAGAACCTTGATTTATTAATGAAATGCAAAACTGACTTTCATCTGAAAAGATGGCTTAATGGTATTTATTCTATTTGAAACAAAATGCACTCCAAATGAAATATTCTAACCATTCGTGATACTGGATTTCTGATTTTAATGAGCTATAAGTCATAATGATTAACATTAAAACACAAAATAGCCTTGAAACATGTCACTTTATGTGTAATGAATATAAACTATATGACACTTTACCTTTTTGAACACAAATGAATGTTCTGATGTATGACTGTATAACCACATTATATTACTACCTGTACTGTCTGTCATGAGCTTAAAGACCCACCAAACAAAAAATAAAACAGGATTTTGAATAGCAGTGAAGAGCTCAGAGTACCAGAAGAAACAATGCCTACGCTAAGAAGTCTGTTTTTTAGCTGTCACTCTTAGAGCACAAGTTGCCTGTCTCTTTACTAGCATGGCAGGAGCACGCTTCCTCTAGCAGGAACACATCAGCTACACCCAAATGACTATTTATCCCCCCACGCCTGTCTGCACTGACAGCAAAGCGGTACGGGTCACTTCACACCGTGAATCTCCACAGGAGCTCAACACTCATTCACACAGGACAATGAGGCTGCGTGATCGAAGAGTAAGCAGAGAGTGTGTGTCTACGTGCAATGAAGCCTAGAGCAAATTAACCTGACCTCACTTCAGACGCCTCCTTTCAGCTGAATAGCAGATGTATGTGTGTGTGTGTGTGTGTGTGTGTGTGTGTGTGTGTGTGTGTGTGTGTGCGTGTTTTGTGGGATGTGGGTGGCGGCTCAAGTAGAAGCTGACAGTTGTAGCTCTTGTGCTTTTCAATAAAAACGTAATACACAGCATTTTCCTCTTCTCAGATGTTCCAAATCAAGGTCAGAGATCCACTCTACAAACACGCCACTTTGAGTCAGTCAGAGGCTTGAAGACAAAGCCTCGTTTTCCAGAGAAAATGGGATGAACAACTGCCAGTCAAATGCTTTTCTATGTTCTGACAACAGACATTAACCCTTGTGCTGTCTTAATGGTCAAAAACAAGCCGCCGCTGTGTTTGTCAGTAGAGACAACTCCCTAAATGATCTTTGTCAACGTGAAACATGATCTACTAAAAATTAACGCCTATTTTTATCAGTGAAAATAATAATAATAATAATCATCATCATTCAACATTGTCATATACCATCATCATCATCAGCATCAGCATCCATCAATCATTATCATCATCATCATCATCATCATCCATCATCATAATCATTTATCCATCATCATAATCATCATCATCATCCTAATCATCATCATCATCATAATCATCATCATCACAGTTATCATCCATCATCATAATCATCATCATCCTCATCATCCATCATCATAATCATCATCACCGTCATCATCCATCATCCTAATCATCATCATCATCATGATCATCATCATGATCATTCATCATTGTCATATACCATCATCATCATCAGCATCCATCATAATCATTATCATCATCATTATCCATCATCATAATCATCCATCCATCATCATAATCATCATCATCATCCTAATCATCATCATCATCATCATTATAATCATCATCACCGTCATCATCATCATCCATCATCATAATCATCATCATAATCATCATGATCATCATCACCGTCATCATCATCATCATCATCATTACCGTCATCATCCATCATCCTAATCATCATCATCATTATCATAATCATCACTGTCATCATCATCCATCATCACCGTCATCATCATCCATCATCATAATCATCATCATCATCAATCATCATAATCATCATCATCATCATCATCCATCATCATAATCATCATCATCATCACCGTCATCATCATCCATCAACATAATCATCATCATCATCATCATCCATCATCATAATCATCATCACCGTCATCATCCATCATCCTAATCATCATCATCATCATGATCATCATCATGATCATTCATCATTGTCATATACCATCATCATCATCAGCATCCATCATAATCATTATCATCATCATTATCCATCATCATAATCATCCATCCATCATCATAATCATCATCATCATCCTAATCATCATCATCATCATCATCATTATAATCATCATCACCGTCATCATCATCATCCATCATCATAATCATCATGATCATCATCACCGTCATCATCATCATCATCATCCATCATCATAATCATCATCATCATTACCGTCATCATCCATCATCCTAATCATCATCATCATTATCATAATCATCACCGTCATCATCATCCATCATCACCGTCATCATCATCCATCATCATAATCATCATCATCATCAATCATCATAATCATCATCATCATCATCATCCATCATCATAATCATCACCGTCATCATCATCCATCAACATAATCATCATCATCCATCATCATAATAATCATCATCATCACCGTCATCATCATCATCCATTATCTTAACTGCGTAATCCAGCTCAGGGTCAGGTGAGTCCAACTACCTCTTCTATAATATTATTATTATTAATAATAATCATCATTATCATCATCCATCATTGCTATCCATTATCTTAACCACTTATTTTAGTTCATGGTAATGATGAGTCCCCATGCCCCTTTAGTAATAATAATAATATTAATAATAATAATAATAATAATAATAATAATTATTATTATTATTATTATTACTATTATTATTATTATTATTATAAACGCATACACATATCAATAAACATGTGTGTTGTAATATAAATGAGTGGTATCCATTGATTAAAATTTGTTGTTCTGCTCTGTTAAAAAGAGAAGACTCAGATATTCACACAATCTGTAATGAATGAAACATACTTTCTTCATGTAAAATAGTTTTTTTCTGGTTTAAAATTCAATGACGCCGCTTTATTTGATTGTTTTACTGAAAGCTGCTCATTTTTGGACTTTAGGACAAAGAGAGTATACAGAATGTTAAGGGTTGAACACTGATTGACATTACATCTGCACTCAAACTGGCCTCCACATTTAAAAAATGAAACAAGGTTATTTCTTATAGACATCTGTTATTCTTTAAGATATAAGTCTGATCTGTCATAACAGAGTTTGAGCGGATGGATGGTGGATTACAGGACTGCTCTCTCAGAAAACTTGAGCAACTGATGTTGAGATTCGGTTCAATTTCTCAGAAAGTTTGCATTCCGATCACTGCTCAACTAGAATCTAGACTACTCTGAGAATTACAGAAGAAGAAACAAATCTCTTTTAATGGCACATTTTACTGGTTCATCCAATCAACACACTATACACTATATAGACAAAAGTACTGACACCTGCTAATTCATTGGTTCTTCTGAAATCAATTCTATAAAAAGGAGTGTATGATGGTTTTGTTGGGGTAACTGTCTCTACTGTCCAGGAACGCTTTCTACTACATTTTGGGGCATTGCTGTGAGGGTCTGATTGCAATTAGCCCAAGATGGTGCACCTGTGCTCTAGAGGTTAAAGAGTTGGGCTTGGAAACGAAGGCCACCGTTGTGGTTCCCAGAACCAGCAAGAAAAATCCACGACTGAAGTGCCTGCCCAAGGCACCTAACTCACGACTGCTCCCTGGGTGCTGCACACTGCTCTGAGTATCTGTGTGCTCACTACCCCCTAGTGCAGTGGTGTCAAACTCCAGTCCTGGAGACCCGGCTTCCTGCACAATTTGGTGATCTTCCCAATTAAACACATCTGATCCAACTCAGCAGACAACGACCAGGTTTAATTGTAATGTCAGAGCAGAGAAATCACAAAAGTGTGCTACACACCGGCGCTCTGGGACTGGACTTTGACATCCCTGTTCTAGTGTGTGTGTGTGTGCTGTCTTCACTGGTGTGTGAACATGCAAAGAGGAATTTCGAAACAGGGATCAATAAAAAGTACCTCATCCTTTACTAAGAACCTCATCTCAAAAGTATTGGATAGAGAAGAGAACACAGGTCCATTCAATGCTGGGGGGCTTTATACCCCTCTACCCTATCTGTTAACTTAAAGTAGCTTCATGAGAAGGGGTGTCCACAAACATTTGGACGTATAAAAGTAAACATAATTCACTTGTCTGTTTCACTGGTATTTAGACAGGGATTATACAGGGGTACAGCTTTAGCCTTTATTAGTCTGCTAAAAGTCTTAGTACACTAACAGCTGCTTCATTTACTCACTCTCTCCTGTGGTCTGCACTTATGCAAAGAGCTCTTTTGTCATGAGGCTACTGATCTAGTTTTCTTAGCTGCTCTTAGCATTTCCTGAAGGCCCTGGTGGCCTGAAAGCTTGTGGGCCGAGGGAGAGAAAGTCAGCTTGGGCCTGGGGAAAGAGGTCTGCTTCAGAGCTCTCCGCACAAGGCCGGGGCTAAAAATACAAGAGTGTGGATGGAGGGATCTGGGGCAGGAGAAAAATGAATAAGGCACGGCTCCCCTCCATCTGCATGTCTCCAAAACCCTATACCTTCTCCTCTGATGCCAAACACTATGTGAAAATGAACAAAAACAGGTTTAGTGGTGTTAACAGAGAGGTAATAGAAGCTGTTACACTGTCTCAAAAAATGTAATAAAAAAATTAGTATGCATAAATTATGCAGTACGCAAAGTCTGGAGAAGTTTTAAAAGTTTTGTTCTTTTTTAACATGGACCATGCTTCTACCTAGTGGTTAAGACAGTTGCTATTATTATTATTATTATTGTTGTTGTTGTTGTTGTTGTTGTTAAAGATGCATTTTTCATTGTATATGACAAATCCCATCTAAAACTTCACATTCTGTACATACAATTGTACAGAAAGGTAAACTGTCATATTTTATATTTATTACACACAATAAGTACAGTAATATTGTGGTCAATGGTGGTTTGGACACTGTGGACAGCTGCTGGGAAAGGAAATGGTCATCTCCATAAAACTTGTCAGCAGATGGAAGCATGAAGTGCTCTAAAATCTCCTGGTAGATGCTGTGTTGACTTTGTACTCTATAAAACACAGTGGACCAACACCAGAAGATGACATGGTACCTCAAACCATCACAGACTGCAGAAACTTCACACTGTTTTGTGTGTGAACTGTTTTGTTCAGAGGGGCGGAAGGGCGGGGGGTGGATGCGGGTAGGGAGTGGTTGTTAGTCGATCGGTTCTGGGTTGGATGTAAGACCTGGGGCAATAGCTCTGTAGATCAGCCTTAGTACCACCCCTGGTTTAAACTGTTTTTGTTGGAGTAACTGTCTCTATTGTCCAGGGAAGTCTTTCTACTTGATTGTGCAGCATTGGATTTGATTTGATTTTGTTAAACCACAAGAGCATTACTGAAGCCAGGATGTTGGAGGTTCACCACCCCATCTAATCCCCAACTCCACCTACCCATCCCAAAAGCATTGGATGGAGCAGCTCAATGCTGGTCCTCTAGCCCACACCTGGATTAGGCATTGTGCCAATTCACTCCAGAGAGCTCTATGCTTTTGGCAGGACTCTACAGCACATGCTGTATGTGTACATCAGCAGCTGAATGCAGTCATTAGAAGGGAAGTCCACAAATTTTTGGACACAGAAGTAAAGTTGTAGATGTTTTTCTCAGTTGTTCTCATCCCATCTGCATGTCTCACAGTAGGAATCTATATCATAACACCCAAATCATTGTGTCTTAACGATGAGTAAAGCCATGCACTGTGCATGAAATATGGATGGGGAAACATCCATTAAAGTTTGCTGCGGGTCTGATCAGATTTTTCTTCATCGTGCCACATTTCCTTTTTGAATATCAATTAAGCCAAACACGAGCATGAAATTTGTTTCAAGATTAATGCGAGCACCTGCTGAGTGCCCCCCAAAATGGAAATTGGCACTTAGAGAAGAAATGTGAGTCTATTGTTGTGTGAAGACTGCCAGGGGACTGTTAATTAAACTGTCACCTGCAAGTTGAAACGCAGGCCGTGGCTGCTTAGTTGTGTAAGCCTGTGCAATTTTACAATGCTTTGAGCACATTACGGGGGCGACACCTACACTTTTCTTCCCTGCACCCTGCTCAGGGAGATTTATATGACAGATGGAACAAAATGACCCAGTGAGTCGATGTTTTTTAACCTGCATTCATTCACAGCAGCACATCTAAACATGACAGTTCAATATGATGCAACACAATTAAATACAAGGCAATGCCACTCAGGTAAATGTAACATCATTACTGAGTCTGAATTTCTGACTCCAGGTGCAGACAGTCATTATTTCATTTCAACCGTACACACTTGTGTCAGAAAACAAAACTTAATGTTTAGATGTCACAGTTTAGTCACACAGGCTAATATTATCTCCCCGAATTAGTGCTGTCTATATTGTTATTATGAGAGAGCTACAATCTCAGAAATCTACTAGGGCTGCGTTTATTTTCATCTACTCCCAACATTCACATTATTTTCATCATTATGTATACACAGTATTCACATGCTGGAAATAAGGTTACTGAATTATGCTTTATTAAGTAATACATATTTATAAAGTTAGAATCTCTCAAGTCAAAATAGAGCAAAGTAAATGATAAAATGTAGTGCATTTTACAAATGGTTTGCTAGCTTATTAGAAAAAATGTGCTCTGTAAATGGTAATAACACAATGTGCTCAGAACAAGAATCAAAACACTATTCCAGTCAATCAGCAATATGAGGTTTGGTGCTCTTGAACAGGACAGGAAGAAGGGAAGGGGCAGAAGTCAAGACTGTGTAAACATTGGTGAAGAGTTTGTATGGTAGAAAGGCCTCTGAATACTGCAAGGAATGAAAAGGTATGATGATGTTACTCTATTCCTGCTCAAGAGATGGGTAATCTGGACTTATTTTTACTGTTTCATACAAATGGCTCAATTAAATACCAGGTAACATGGAGAGGGTCCACATCCATTCCATGCAGGCTCTCCACTGGTGTTCCACAAGGCTCAGTACTGGGTCCTCTTCTATTCTCACTAAACACTCATTCTCTTGGTGAAATAATTTCTTCTCCTGGATTACCACAGGTTCATAATCATTGAACTCTATAAACTCAAACAGAACTAATTAAATCTCTTTTTCCAAGTGAGTGAATGCCCACCGTACTGGCCAAACACTGATGGAAGATTGAATGCTATCTGTGCATGATGCCAACTTAGACCAACTGCTCACCAACCACAAAGTACTGTAACCTGCTCCAGATGCCCTATACTACTGACCACATTCAAGTTTATATGAACTTTACTGGCTGCTACCATTATTATTATTACTACCATTCCTGTTTCACTACTATCAGCATATCAGTACACCTGAACACTCCAACAGCATCACAGGATTGTGTAACTCAGCACACACCCCCCCACACTAACATCCCCATCCTATCAGCAATATTTGCTGCTCACCCAAAAACTACAAACCATAAACTCTCTACCTCAGTAACTGCTGTTAGCATGCACATCTATATGTTACAGTATGTTACATATCTCTTGCACCTTATCCGCGCCACGGACATTCCATTGTACCGCATCGGTACTGCACTGTCTTGTCCTGTCTGTTAAATTGTCTGCTGTATTTATTGTATTTATTATAGTGTTTAGTCCTTTGTTGTCCTGTTGCACCTTAGCACTTTGTTGTCTACTGTACTGTCATTGCATGTTGCACTATGGTTCCGGAGGAACGTAATTTCATTGCACTGTGTACCTGTACTCAGATGTAATGACAATAAAAGCCACTTGACACTTGACTTGACTTGACTTGAACTGTATCAAAAACTTAGAAATAGTAGACCAAATGAGGATGGGTCAACCATGTGAGTCTGGTTCCTCTCCAGGTTTCTTCCTCAAGCTCTGAGGGAGATTTTCATTAACCCTTTTGCTGTTGTTTTTCTCATGGGGGCTTTGGTGTTTTGCTATTACTAACCATGTAAATCTGCTTTGTGACATCAGTTATAAAAAACACTACATAAATAAATTTGACTTGACTTGACATGACTACTAATTTTGGAGGTAGAGCTTCTAGAGGAGAACTGAAGGGGTGTGTTTGCTTTCTCGTTGAGTTCAAACATCAGCAGTCTTTCTCTAGAATTGTGTACAGCACCTTTAAATGTCAAGAAACGAAATTATGCAGGATACGATGGCAAAAATCCTGCACATTATCCCTGGGGTCACAGAGAGTCCATTTAACTTCAACCACATTTTCACATCCCTAAACTACTTCACAAGCTCTTCACAGAGGTCATCAGGTGGGCAGGTCACTACATCAGCACTTCACTGAATTAAGCCCATGTCAAATCTGAAAGGCTCAATAGTGAGGTTTGTAGTCCCAAACCCACTCCAAGCTCACTTCACAGACCTAAAGCCCACTTCCGCCGCCCTGGTGAATAAGCACATTTTTACACTTGTCCCAAAAACTGCAAACATACCAAAACTCACTGAGGAAGTGGATCTGGGTCTGGGGAAAAAAAGCTCTAATGTGAAAACAGCCTAAGGCTGTAATGAGCCCCACTGGCACAGTTAATGTATGCTCAATGCCACCTGTTCCATGCTCACTCAATCAACAGCCAGCAAGTCTGCACTACATCACATTAATGTAAAAGGTTCAGACCAAAATATCTCATCACCAGAGATGGTAATGGAATAAATTTTGATTTCCAGTAAACTTTAGTAGTAGGGAGCTATGAGCAATGTTAATTCTGACAAAATGTGAGCATCAAGCAGATACAGCAAAAGCTCTAGCCTGTGTATGTCTGGCATAAGTAAACAGCATAATGATCTGCATATCAACACATTTAAATATAAAAGTGTAAACAAATTCTGGGCAAACATAAAAAAATAGCATCAGTTCATGAGGACTCTGATCAGTATCTGATGTTTGTTTTCTGATGTGTTTTCTCAATGCAATGCAATTTCAATGCAATTTCTCAATATGATAATGTGTAATAGTGATAACACTGGACTTGGAAAGAGAAGTAACATGATAAGTTGAGGCAGTCACATTACAAAATCACACAAGCAATCACACAACTCCACATGTGGGAGTGGAGAGCTTCTACATCTGCAGTGAACTAGTGAACACCAGACCACCGACTTCAGAAAGGCAAGAGATTGGTGTTCTGGACTGCCCCTGGACTTGAAAACAGCTTTCACGCTTGACCACACATACCAAACTCACTCAGAGAGTGGACCTGGATTTGGCAAAAATGTGCTAACACCCTAAGGCTGTACTGAGCCCCACTGGCACAGTTAATGCATGCTCACTGCCAACTGTTCCATGTCAACTACATCAATAACCTTCCATCACATTAATGTAAAAGAGCACAGAGCAAAACATTTGATCTCCAGAGATGAGATCAGGGAAGAAATTATTATTTCCAGTAACCTCTATCATGGGGCACTGAGCAATGTTAATTCTGACAAGTGCAGATAAGACAAGAGCTGTAGCCTGTGTATGTGTGGCATAAATAAACAGTATAATGATCCGCTGTATCAACACGTCTATGTATAAGTGTGTAAACAAATTTTGGACAAACAGAAAAAACTGTAACAGTTAACGAGGACTCTGATGAGTATCTCATGTTTGTTTTCTGATAATTGCTTTCTCAATGCAGGTGCACATGATGACAAATCTATGTGGAAATGAATGCATGCAATGGAATTCAATATTATTAGTCTAATTTTCTCTTGTCCCCTTTCATATTTAAAATAATTGGCTTAATCTGTTTTCATTCCTTTAATGGTTTGTCTGTTTAATGCTGAGAGGAGAAGAGGAAAGGCATTTTGTTCATCAATATGTCGAGGTGTGATTAATCATAGTCCATCTGTACCTTGTGTTCGAGTGTATGTATGTGGAGCAGATGGAGGATGAGACAGTTCCCAAATGGCTTGCTCTTGCCTCTTGGCTTCATGCTCTGAAGACTCTTTCCACCTTCATTGCTCAGTCACAGAAGAAGCCCACCCCTCTCCACTTCACCATATACAAACACTGCCTTTCTCTTCAAAGTCAATTTAGCCCAAAGGCTCACTACACCCTAAGCAAGCACTGAGAGCTATAAATATGGTTGCTCCAGCTCTGTGCTCTGACAGCGCTCAATAGAGGCCAGAGAAGGCCTTTGTTGTCATCTGGATGGGTGTTCACGCCTCCTGATCTTTTTCATGTTGGCAAGGGGGCTGTGACAGGCTTGGGCCTCGTCATATTGATGGGTACAGGTGTGCGTATTAGCGCTGTTTGATGTGGAGGGCTCTCTCGTGAGTGGACAGGCTCCTGAGTGCTCATCTCGCTGGCCTCTCGGCGGTGTGCCTGTGCTGAACTGGCCACCGGCAAGCAGTGTCCTTTGATACAGCCTGATCCCCCACCGCCAGCACCCAAAACAAACATGATGAAAGGATGACCTATGCTCTTTCGCTGTTTTTTGCCCTTTTGTCTACTGTGTGTGCTTGTATGGGTGTGTATGTATGGGTGTATGACTAGGTAAGACTGCGTGTGTGTGTGTGTGTGTGTGTAGGTGTGTGTAGGTGTGTGTGTGTGTGTGTGTGTGTGTGTGAGAAAGACAGAAATGCTTCTTTGACTGGTAGATATATACACGAATGCCTGAGTCTCAGTGTATATTCATGTTGTAAATATAGTACCAGTACCATAATTGTATTTGAGGTAGATATTTATTTATATATTACAGTTATACAGTTATACAATGGGTATTTCCATCAAGATTGTCAGCAGGGGCCCCGAGTGGCTCAGCAGGCTAAGACGCTGACACTATGACCAGAGGATTACGAGTTTGAATCCTGGTCATGCTGTTTGCCATCAACAGCCGGGGCCCAAGAGAGCAAAAATTGGCTGTGCTCTCTGTGGGCAGGTAGATGGCACTCTCTCTCCCTATCACTCACACATTGTAATATCTGCTGGCTCAGGCATCTACTGATTGGTCCATTCAGAGCTGGGAATCCTGCGCTTTCCTCTGAGCATGTTGGCTCCCCAGTGACGGTGTATAAGCGGTAGTTTTGAAAAGAGGCTGTGGCTGGCATGACACGCAACGGAGGAGGCTTGTGCTTGTCTTCACCCTCCTAGAGTTAGGGACATTGCAAAAGTGATGGGGAGAGTCTTAACAGAGGGGATTGCCTAATTGGCTACTATTACATTGGGAAGGGGATAAAAATTGGCAAAAACCTAAATATATATATATATATATATATATATATATATATATATATATATATATATATATATATTCAGCAGATGGAAGCATGAAGTGCTTTAAAATCTCCTAGTAGATGGCTGTGTTGATTTGACACAGTGGACCAACACCAGCAGATGTCACCTCAAACCATCACAGACTGCAGACTGAGTAACAGTCCAGTTCATGTTCACTTGAGAGATAGACAGTATTTATACTGTGCGAACAGTAATTCACTTAAACTCCAAATGAACTATTGCAATAATAATAATAATAATAATAATAATAATAAATAACCCATACTGATGAACATTAAAACAAAAAGACTTCAAATATGTCATTAAACGTGTAATGGATATATAATATATGATAGTTTGCCTTTTTGAATGACATTATAAACTGCAGGGTGAGGCATAAGCAGACAGCACAGCATTTTAAAAGCAAGGTCTCACACTAAAGAAACAGATATTGCTGTATTACACTGTACCTCCTGGGAAATCTACTGATTGTTGCTCTGCGGGTCATAGAGCACAGCACTGTGGGAATAAGCTGGCCTGTGAGATTGGCTGGTGACATATGGCAGAGTATTATTGCTCTCTCTAGTCCAGGCTTGAGCAGGGATCTACCAGAAAGAGTTTGGGCTTGCAAGACTGGATCAGGCCTAACTGAGCTCAGGATTAGGAGAAAAATACACAGCAATACTCACCTTTACGGGCGATTCGGATGCAGTTTATCCTGGTTTCCTGAAGAAAAACAGAGAAAGACTGGATTTAGAAGCTGTTGACATGCCGCACAAAGCAGGCTGCTGTACAGTTTGATACCTGATGGGACGTTAAATTAGCTCATACTGATTTCAGCCGATTCAACAACAGCAGGAAGTGAGAAACAAGAGTTAAAACACATTTAAAAGCAGCAGTGCTCTACATGCAAGTGTGTGTGAGAGTGTGTGTGTGTGTGTATACACACGTGTGTACGGTAGAAACAGAAAAAGGGAAGTCAACGGAGACAAAGAGCAAGAGAAGTGGAGAAAATAGCTTCCCGCCAGCAAACAAATACAAAAAGGAATTAATTTGCCTGAAATCTGGGCTGATGACATTGGGCTGTTATGAAAAGGACCTTCGTCAAATAACACTAATGAGATCCAAGCCCGTAATCCAATTCCGGCCTGCCACCTCGACAAGGAGATGCATTATCAAATTAAGATTTACAGATGCTAATTCAGGCATTATAGGACAATTATGCAAATCTCCCCATGCGGAAAGGAACGAGAAGCCCCTTCTCAAACTGAAGTTCAATTGCTTTTTTTTCTTTTTAATTGAAAATCCATTTCAAGCTGCGTCGATCCTAAGGCCTCTCCTTAACCCTTCACTGTCTTGAGAGAGAGAGAGAGAGAGAGAGAGAGAGAGAGAGAGAGAGAGAGAAAATAATAATAACAAGAGTTAAAGTAATTAAAGCCAATATGAAAACATTTAAATCTGTTTTTTGCTATACTACACCATAATATACTGTACTAATTC
>BRDA01001583.1:11055-27790 GCA_036984385.1 Crenuchus spilurus | reverse complement strand
TGTACACAGCTGCTCTTTAAAATGAGGGAAAATTATTATTAAAAATCCTCGGCCTTAAAAGCCTTTATTCACTTTTATCTCTTTACTCGGTCATATCAGACTAACACAGCATCATGTCCGTGTCGCTTAGTTGTCAGTGCTGTCCTGAACATTTCTTGTTAATTTTATTCTTTCTGTGTTTGTTTTTGTCTCTTAATTTTGCTACTTGACTGTAAAGCACTTTGACCTTTGGCCTCATATATGAAGTGTTCGATAAAGTTTTTATGATTCAGTGTTATTTAGTACTAATGTTCATTAATGGTATTCAGTCCTACACTACACACTCACCTACAACACTGAGAGCAAACTCCACAGCAGCACCTACAGCATCTCCATCAGTGATCTGATCCACAATACCAAGAGACAGAGCCTCCTGAGCCGAAATATGTCGACCTGTAAAACAACACACCACCTTCAGTAACAGTTCTCTAATACAGCAGTCGGGTAAGTCCGGGTTCTCTAATACAGCAGTCGGGTAAGTCCGGGTTCTCTAATACAGCAGTCGGGTAAGTCCGGGTTCTCTAATACAGCAGTCGGGTAAGTCAGGGTTCTCTAAAACAGCAGTCGGGTAAGTCAGGGTTCTCTAAAACAGCAGTCGGGTAAGTCAGGGTTCTCCAATATATCAGTCAGATAAGCCACTGTTGTCTAATAGAGCAGTCACATAAATAGCGGTTCTCTAATAGAACAGTCAGATAAATCACAGTTCTCCAATACAACAGATAAGTCGAGGTTCTCTAATAAAACAGTGAGATAAATAACGGTTCTCGATTAGAACAGTGAGATAAATAACGGTTCTCGATTAGAACAGTGAGATAAATAACGGTTCTCGATTAGAACAGTGAGATAAATAACGGTTCTCCATTAGAACAGTCAGATAAATAACGGTTCTCCATTAGAACAGTCAGATAACGGTTCTCCATTAGAACAGTCAGATAAATAACGGTTCTCCATTAGAACAGTCAGATAAATAACGGTTCTCCATTAGAACAGTCAGATAAATAACGGTTCTCTATTAGAACAGTCAGATAAATAACGGTTCTCTATTAGAACAGTCAGATAAAATAGGAGTTAAACTTAATTTATACATTAAATGCAGCTCATATTGTTGACTTTTAAATGATAAAATTTGACTAAAAGTGAGACTTAAAACAATTTTAAGAAATTGATTAAAAGTGAAAGTCCTCAGTGCTGGTCTCACAGAATAAAGACGTGCAGTCTTGCCCTCTAGTGGACAAACATGAATACGAGTATTGTTTGTCCACTGATGTGCCAAAACATTACAACCAAGAGCTTATCCTATAATATCTCACATTATCAGCAGAACATTTAAGTGCTGGAAGTTCTCAGGTGGAGCCACGACACTTCAGACTTGTTGTCCCAGCACATCTCACAGATCAGATTGAGGTCTGGAGATTTTGGAGGTTGGTACAGACCACTGATGACGCCACCAGCCTGCTCTGACCTGGTCATCTGACCATTTGGGTCTATCGTTAAAACCTCTTAGAACTTCATGACTGCCTGTTTCTCCACATGCACTAAGAGAACCGGCTCTGGCTGTCTAAAGTATCCCAGAACTGCACAAGCAGCACTGACACCAGATAATCATCATTTCACCTGCAGTGAAGATGTCTTACCTGTGGTAATGAGCTCCAGAGCTGCAGGTATGCCGGTGAGTCGAGGTAAACGCTGAGTTCCTCCAGCTGCTGGGAGCAAACCCAGAGTGACCTCAGGAAGACCCAGACGAGCCTAAAAATAACAAACTGGTCATTTTTATAATTTGGTGCCTTTTGTGTCCCCAGTGCTCATCAGCATTTTTTTCATTTAAACTGTTAAACGATACAATTTTTAGAAGTTAATTAGTTCAATTAGTTCAATTTCATGACTGATAAGGGCTTTTTGTATGTCCCTCAAATGACTGTCCACTGTGTTACATCTGACTACTGACTCACTAACGTCTTCTAGTTCTGTGTACTAACATCAGCTTTCTGATTGGAAAACAACTGTGGAAGTCCTAAATTTAAAATCCATTTTTGCTCATTTTATTCCATCAGTCATATATAGCCAAACATAACATGTCCACACTGTTAGAAGATATACGAGAAAAAAAAAATCATACAATTGTTTGTGATTTAATTTTCATCCTCAGCTGCTTTTACTTATGTATTCACTAAAAGTTTAACTAATTTCAGAAAGTCCACCCTGTTACCATCAAAAACCTAACAGGGCATGAACTCGCATAACAGTGGACATCATTGTGTGTCTATGAAGTGTATTTGTGTATTATTTGGCTTTATTATTCAATTTGGTAAGTAATATGTCAAATACTGATTTTAAGTGCAGGAAACCTTTTCACATTTTAAAATGGCATTTTACATGATGCTGTTTTTAACATTGTTTTTACTGAATGTTAATTGTTATTATTTTAGTGTTTGTTTCCATATAAAGTGTTTAATTGCTGCTTTTTACTTAATTAAATTTAAAAGACACAATGGATACTAGACCATTTTATGTCTTGGTTCCCATTTTGTGATATTTATAGTTTTTTTTTTACTGTTGTTGTTTGTTTTAGCCATCTCATTGGTAAATTTTATGTGACAATAAAACAAAAATTCAAAAATAACATTTTAAAATAACTTTTAATCACAACATTGTCAATAGTCCACCTTAATGTGTCCACCGTGTTGTGCAATTTTTCTGTATATACAGTAATTTAAGACAATAGAAGTAATGAATATTTGTGCTGTAAATTATTGCATAAAATGCATGTCCACATGAATACTAATCAAAATACTTCCATCATGCACTTTTATCATTCCTGTGATGTCTTGCAATTTTGACCTCAAAACTTTTTGAACATGAAAATGAAAAGCATAAATAAAAAAAAGCACTTATTTAAAAAATTTACCTAGAAGCTAATATGTCCCTTTTCAAATCTGAAGAGAATTTCTTTTAAAAAAAGAAAAGAAAAAAGAAAACAAGAACAACAACAAAAAACAATGTTTGAATATTGTATAGAATATATTCACCATCACAATTTTACATTTTACAAATAACAACATGTCACTTATGTAACATATTAAACATTCATATCAAAGTCTAACAGTCATTACTCAACTAGGTCAAAGTTCATCAGAGGACGACACCATAAACCAACACTCCGTGTCTCACCACACTGACTCCACACTATTCCAGCTCAGGATTAAAGCCATCGTTCAGGGTCAAAAGCAACATCCTGGTGTCTGACAGTGTGATGCGCTGTTATCTATAATCAGACTAAAGATCTGTTACAGCTAAAACCAGCAGCAGTCACCTTAAAGCTGAATGTTAGCAATGCTAAGTGGTGGTTACATTTAGCTGTTTACATTTGGGATGAGGGGAACGTGCTAAACTCCAGCAGCTTCACAAGTGTGTAGTTTACCTTAGCATTAGCGATGCGATAATGGCAGCCAAGAGCTAACTCCAGCCCTCCACCGAGGGCCACACCTTCTATGGCCGCCACCACGGGCTTCTCGCCAGCCTCTATTGCGTGGATCATGGGCACCAGAGGAGGTCCAGAACTGGGCTTAGCAAACTCTCTAATATCAGCTCCTGTTATCAACAACAACAATAACACAAGACCTCTTTACTGCAGGCCTACAGGAACCACTACTTTAGAGTACAAAAGCGTTCTAGATATACCATATTAGTATCATATAAGCACTGGCCACTTTATTAGGTACACAAACTTGTATCTACACACAATGTCCATTTTAGCTCCACTGACCATACAGGTGCACTTTATAGCTCTAAAATTACAGACTGTAGTCTGTTTCTCTGTGTACTTTATTAACCTCCTTTCACCTGTTCTCAAGACCTCCACAGAGCAGGCGGATCATTCTGATGTGGTGGTGGTGTGTTAGTGTGTGTTAGAGTGGATCTGGATTGTTTTTAAACACTTCTGCATCACTGCTGGAGTGAAAATAGTGCACCCACCAGCCAACAGCATCACCAATGAAGGACTAGAAGACCAACACAAACTGTGATGAGCTCCTGTTTCTGACTTTACATCTACAAGCTGGACCAACAACATAGGTGTGTCTCAGTGAGTGCACAGTGTTCAACATCTCCAGCTGCTCTAACACACCACCACCACATCAGTGTCACTGAAGTGCTGAGAATGATCCACTTGCTCTGCGGGGGTCTTGGCCATTGAAGAACAGGGTGAACAGACTATACAGAGAAACAGATGGACTACAGTCTTTAACTTTAGAAATACAAAGTGCACCTGTGTGGTCAGTGGGTACGTGTACCTAATGAAGTGGCCAGTGAGTGTACATACATGTAATATTTCAGTGTAATTACAAAATGAAACACATGAGTATGTACAAGAACAAATAACTTTATTAGCAACTTTTATAGCGGAGGTGTGATGTTATAGGTCAAAGGACGTTGGTAAGATGGTGGACGTGGTGAGTCTGAGGTTGTGTGGATACTACACACACTTGTGTACTGAAAAAGCTACTGTTAGAGTGGTCGAGCTGTGTGTTTTGGCTCCAATGTGGCATCTAGCTCAAGTATGATATTTCGGATGCAGCCCACTTCTTTTGACTGGACCAAATAGTGGCCCTTTGGTGGGGCAAGGCACCTTTCACACTGAACAGTTTGAAGGTTTGGACCAGACAAGCTAGGTTTGTCACAATTACAGACAAACACAATCTAAAGACATGAACAACACACAAACAGTTGTACTGTTCATGTCTTTAACTGAGCACACTGAGTTAACACACACAGTACAACAGAGGAAAATCATCACACTGTGTGCTCTACGTCCACCGATCTTAACTCGTTACCAGAGACACTCATATGTGATGCAAGACTTGACCAGTTATCACTTGGTTTAGACCCAGTTTAACTCCGATTATCTGGTTACGGTGTCACATGACAGTGGGTGGATGAACACTGAACAGTCAGATCTTGAACCTGATGTGTTGGATGCAGTAAAGCATAAGGATTTGAGCCACTTCAACACTTCCCAGCAAAATTATTCTGGCCCCCATCTGGCCCTCATCCCCCATTTTCATTTGGCCCACTTGCCGCATGGATTGATGGCACTTGGGTGGTCCGCTCCCGGTTGCAAGATGTAGGCCACATTTACGCCAGATATCAGCCAAATATGAAGCACGCACAACTGGGCCAAATCTGGACCAGGATCTGGCCACTTATGGCTCATATGTAGGTAATACTGTCATATTTCTGCCAGAACTGGATCACATCTGTTATGGTACATGTGGGCCAAATGTGTATTTTCAATATAAGGGCCACATTTAGCTCACATGCAGTTTTCCATGCCGTCAATGGGCCAGCAGTGCCATTTCTCAGCCAGACGTGGCCCACATCTGTATGCCATCTGGGCTTCCAAACGGTCATCATGTACATGTGTTTGAGTTTGTTTACCACCACAGAATTTGCCGTTCTCTCCGCATAAGACCACCGCCTTCACCTGGGCATCCTCAAACGCCCGCTTCACTGACTCAGTGATGCCCGTCCTCACCACAGAGCTGAGAGCGAATGAGAAAGAGTGAGTCGTTCAGCTGTATTTACAAGAAAAAGGATGTATCACCTCTGTAAATTTAAGTTCCATCTTTATCTCAGACACAATGCGGGCAGTGGGCATACACATGCCATGAGCGGAGGGCTGCCAGGGGAGCAGTTGGGGTTTAGGTGAACCTGATCAAACCAGTGATCTGCTTCTGTAATCTTAATACTACACTTTATCTGTAAAACTGGAGAAAAGTACTACACAATGCTTAAAATGTACTTTAGTCCAAGTTTAATAATCAATACATAATCAATTAGAGACAATAGATCTCAAATATAGCTTAATGAAGTCACTCTCGGTGAAGTCCTTTTCCTGCTTTAATTCACCCCCAGAATAATAACAACACACCTGTACAGGTGAACTAAACACCTGGAGTGATTATCACATGACAGTGAGACAGGTGTACAGTGGTGTGTACGTGTGAATGCACATTTTCTGCACAATTACTGATTATTTACTAAATTTAACACACAGAAGGACACATGTAAAGTCTATTTAAGGGCCATAATGTTTTGTACAGAGCACGTTCTCATAGGTCTCATTGGTTCTCCAAGACGTTAAACACAATAAATACAGACTAAGTGTGCTGGAGTTTGTTCTCTGCAGAACTTGTTTACATGAAGTTAATCAGGGTTTAAACACAGTACCTGAGCGCGTTCACAGGCGGGTTAGTGAGGGTGATCAAAGCCACCGATCCCTTCGTTCTCACATATCGAGCCATTTCTACGTTCTTCAGAAGTTCTCAGCTGAAGTTCTGCTGCTGAGCTTTTAAAGGACTTTGACCTTCAACTGCAGCTCGTCATCAGGGCCTGTTTTTAATTCAGGAAAGTGGATCAAGAGTCAAAGTCTCCCAGTTAGACTTTAACAGTCCTGCCGGAGGCGCCAGAACTTCACTAGTCCAACAGAAACACAGAAAACACGAGCGTTATAGCTAATACATGCATTACGGTAATCAGACAGCTGCGTCAAGTTAGGCTGCGTCCCAAATCACACACTGAGGAATACTATTGAGCAGTAGTTAACCACTTAAGACACACACACACACACACACACACACACACACACACACACACACACACACACACACACACACACACACACACACACACACACAAACTAATCAGAAATATATAAAATATACAGAGCAGTTAAAGAACAGAGTATATTCTAATGCTGCTCTAGTTACTAATAATTAATTACAGATATACATCTATGTAAATTTACATTATTTAGAATATATAAATTACATATTAATGATGATAATAATAATATATACCATGTATAGAGTATACAGAATGTAATAAGTATATAATATGACATTATGTTATGACATATAACGTGACATTAAAATACATGTTCAAAAAATTCAAATATATATGTAGAGTTATTTAAAAACTATAAACCATATTTTTATTATTAGTACTCACGTCTAAATGTATTTTAAGTACTCACCAAATATTAGTTTATTTGTGTTTATTTCACAATTTAAACTCTTAAAGGTAAAGACTGTATGTAAAATGTATACTTTATACTAATATTTATTAATAATAGTAGCATAATTTATAAGAATAGTTAATAATAATATTCGTATAATATATAATATTTATTATAATACTTGTATAATTTATATTAATATTTAACAATAATATTAGTATAATTTATAAAATATATATATTTATTATAATATTAGTATAATTTATATTATTAATAATAATAATAATAATAATAATAATAATAATAATAATAATAATAAGATAATGTACCATGCAATAATATCTTCTATTTTTATTAACATATTTATTTTTTGATAAGGATTAATTAGGTAACTGGATTATAAGATATTTGATCGATTTTAAATATATTTGCTTTGTTTTAACTCTTGTAAATGTTCAGTTAAAAAGAAATATAAAATATATTTTAAAAAAGAAAGAAGGAAACAAGTGAATAAGTGAAAAAAACGAAATTGGACGCGCCCCTAACAATACTGAACACTTGATTGGCCGCTGCTAACCACGTGATGTCTCACTGTGTCCCTCCGTTGTTTGGGTCCCCCTGCTTGTGTGACTGTGTGTGGTTCCGCCATGCGGTCTGTGTTGGGTTTAGGTTCGGTTCTGCTTCTTTCCACTGTTTATTTGTACCTCCTCTCAGTTAACCTGCCCTCAGCTCGTCTGGACGGAGATGGAGAACCAGAAGAACCCGGAGAACCTGTGGAGAAAAAGTCAGTTAGCGGAGTTGAAGCTAACAGGTAGTATTTAGCAGGTGTCACCTCTAAGTGTTTCTCTAAGATTTATTAGTTATTATTTATCTTATAATGAGTTTTAAAAACCCCTGACTCGATTAAAACCCAAAATGATACAAAACCTAACGTTATGTTCTAAAGCAACTACTTAAATCCACCTTGTTTTAGCAGAACAGAGTGTTTATGAGAAGAAGCTATTAAGTCTGCGGCACATTACCGACACGCTGTGGACAAAGCGACGAACTGCACCTCTAAACCTTATCCGCAGTGTAGTTTAGATACACTGTCTTCTAGTTACTGAAAAATATAACATTTGTTTGTAGATCAGTACAGGTGTAGAAACATAACCCTAACTAAATAAATACATTTATTTTACATACAAGTAATATAAACCTTTTATTTGGTATATGTTATAAGAAAGCCTTCAAGGGTGGCAGATAAATAATAAATTTGGGCTGAGCCGGTTCTCCACCCAGTGTGAGCAAGTTCTGATATGCCAGTGTCTCATATTTTTGTAGCAGCTGTGACCTAAAGGTTAGAGAAGCAGGCTTGGGACTGAAAGGTTCCTGACTCTGTCTTCTGAACCGGCAAGAAAAATCCACGACTGACATGTCCTTTAGAAAGACACCTGACCATCAACTGCTCCCCTGGCAGTAGGTGGCTGCTAACTGCTCTGGGCTCATGTGCGTGTGCGTGTGTGTGTATATATATATATATATATATATATAAACTGTGGTGACATTAATTTTATTATAGTTAGACTGTGGGAGTCAGAACTTATGTTGGAAAATAAACTTGGCTTAGGTTTAGATTTAAGTGTAGCACTACTCACCTACAGTATTGCATTAGCGAAATGTCCAAACAAATGAAGTAATACTGTGTGTGTGTGTGTGTGTGTGTTGCAGGCTGAAGTTCCCCTCTGATCTGGATGAACTTCGTGAGCTGGCGTCTCTGTTGCGGTTCTATCAGGCTGAACACAGTGGCTACGTTCTTCTTCTGTTCTGCAGCGCTTACATCTACAAGCAGGCCTTCGCCATCCCTGGCTCATCTCTGCTGGTGCTGCACCATCACAGAGAGACACTCAATAGTCCAGCAGCTAATTCACACACACTCACCCCCAGTAGAGTCAGTCAGTCAAAATGTTATTGATTCTGTAGTGTCACCCAAAATAAACTGTGATGTCACAGTGCTGTGGGGGTTCATAGACCTGCACCAGCAATGAACCAAACTATCAGAAACACAAAACCAGCACTTGCCTGGGCACAGCAGGTGGCTGTCTAGATTTGTACAGCCTCCTTTCACATCACATCTTCTCATGATCACATTAGCTGAGGTTAAATCACCTGTCCTGCAGTATCTTAAGTTTAGTTTGACCTCTTAAAGTATCACCAATGAATCCAGTTCTGCTAGTGATGCACCAAATATTCAGCAATCATTGAGGTTTTTAATGATGCCGTGACCCTTAAATAATATAATTATTAATAACAATTATTCAGAATTGTGCTTTTCCTCACCAACAAAACACAGACTCACCAGCACAGTTACAGTTTGGTGCTGAAATGGAAGAAGACAACAAACTACAAGCACAACCTTTACTAAACTACACTTGTTATGATGAAGCCAGAATACAGCCGCTTAGCTTTGTGTTTGTGCTCCCTGCTGCAGTGTTAGGGATTGTCTCACAATTAGCAGAAGAAATGTGAAGTGTTTCAGTGTCTGTAGCCAATGACACTCACATTAAACACACAAAACATCCATCTGACTTACATCATTAATTTTAGACATTTTCATCATTTTATTAAATATTAGTAATAATGTAACACACATGCATCTTCATACATATTCATATATTATTGTCTTTGTTTTATATACAAATATAAAAGAATCATCAATTAAACTCATGTTATTAAACCTAATGATGTCAAACCAGCTTATTAAACTACAGACATTCACTCCTGACTAACTACAAGACTTATTTTGGGAAATAGTTTAGTTACTAATTTTATAATCATTTATAGAAATGAAGAACCGGGTTCTGTGTTCAGTCAAATGTTTAATTTTGGTGGACTGTAAATGAGACTTTATGTGACTGTAGAATTTATTTACACTAATTAGTCAAATTCTTTGAGTAATGTGATGCTCTTGTTGGGTTCTGCAGTGTGTAGTTGTAATGTATTGTGGTTCTGGTTGTTGTAGAATGTCCTGGCGGGTGCGCTGTTTGGGCCCTGGTTGGGCCTGGTTTTGGCCTGTGTTCTGACCACTGTCGGGGCCACTCTGTGCTTCCTGCTCTCTCAGGCATTCGGTAAACAGCACATCGTCCGGCTCTTCCCTGACAAAGTCGCTCTGCTGCAGAGAAAAGTGAGTATAGAACGTCTGCAGAACCCACATTAAAGTTCTACACGTTTCCTCCAGTTACATGTTTTTAATGACGTACACATCTTTGTGTGGATGTTTGGGCACCCCGGGTCAAATAGCACATTTATTTTCTAATGTTTAAATTTCAAGTAGAAAATTAAAATATTTTCTGCACATTTTATAAAAAATAAAACATTTTAGGTGCCACACAACCTCTGCACAGACCATGTTTAACATTTTCCAAACTGTAAATAGAGTAAGTTTGCATTAAAAAGTGAAGTAGTTTGTTCTCTGTATAATATGGCTCACTTACTTAACCAGGGGGTGCTAACTTTTGCACACGTATGTACTCTGCACAATAAATTAATATTTATAATAAAATATGAATAAATAAAAATAAGGTCTGAGGACTCTTGCTGTTCAGCTCTGGGTTTAATAGTCTAAGACCTCTAGTTGTATTTGGATTAGATGGCATAATTAACATAATGCACGTGATGTTGTCCATCATTTTAAATCAAACTTTCACATTTTTGTATTGTCACTTCTAAACCTTGTCGTATTAACACCTGTTTCCTGGACAAGGATTAAGCCTAGTCCTCTGCATAGAATGCTCTTTAGTTCTAGACTAGGCTTAATCCTCATCATGTGTGTTCCTGGACATCACTTCATTTAAAGATGTTTCTAAACTGATCACTAGTGTTAGTTTGATGTTGATAGACAAAGTAAAAACAGAGATGCGATCATTTAAATTTGATATAAAAATAACTTTTAGATGTCTAAAAGTAGTGAAGTGGGTGAGATGCCCAGCGAGGAAGCCACACAATGCAGCATTAGCCAACACTGCCCCCAAATGGACAAAAAGATTCTCACAGTTGCTTTATTTAGCTAAATAAAATATATTAAAATTAGAGATCATTTAAATTTGTTATAAAAATCATAGTTACACGTCTGTAAAAGTAGTGAGATCAGTAAACAATAGAAGAAGCTCTTTGCTTTTTGTTGTAAGTAGTTGTAGATCCGCTTCATTTGAGCTCTATTTTAACCACCATGTGTTCACATTTACAGCTGTTTTATATCTTTAAATGCTTTAATGTGTGTGTGTGTGTGTGTAGGTGGAGGAGAACCGTAGCAGTCTGTTCTTCTTCCTGCTCTTTCTGAGATTCTTCCCCATGAGCCCAAACTGGTTCCTGAACATGAGCTCCCCCATCGTTAACATCCCCATCACACTCTTCTTCCTCTCTGTCTTCATCGGTAAGAGAGACAGAACCTCCACAGAGACAGAACTCATTAAAGTGAGGGTTCTACCAAAAAATACCAGAATCCACCCATTTTACCCAAAACGTACTGAAAATAAAAAGCCAGTCTGAGATGCTCAGGAGAGAAAAGGAAGTGAAATGAAAGTTTATTTATCAAAGTTCTTTAAAAACATGGAGATATGAGCACTTAATGTGAATAAAAGAGTTCACAGAATAAAATATAAAGGCAAAACAATTAAAATATCAACATAGGCTGGAGAACAGATTAAAAAAGAGAGAGTGGGGTGCAGTGTTTTAGTGAAACTTCACTTAGAGAACAGTAATGTTTTTAATTTGACCTCTGACCCTACATATACTGCAGTATAAGTGTCTGTGTATGTGCAGTGATTGTCTGATACTTTGTACAATGGAACCTCGGTTAATGTTTGCTCTGTTATTGGTGACTTTTTTCAGAGACATTTTGTCCCAGTTATGGTTCATCGGCCCGGTTTTCATCAGGGTGTCCACATGACTCGCCGCTAATTTCACAAAAACAAAGCATCCGCTCAGGCGTTCAGTGTTCATTCTGGCTTTGTTTCTCATTGCTACATCAAAACAAACTAAAACATCACACTAAAGCGCCGCACAGCACTACCACCTGAAATTGGAGGCAAATCAAATGGTGGCCGAGAACCCAGAGAACAGGTGTACAAAACAAAGGCTGCTGGCTGGACCACACCGGCACTCTCTAAAACAGAGCGTAAACCTGTACGAGTGATGTTAAATGTTCTTTTATCCATTTCATTAGTCTTTAGTATTTATGTCTCATTGTGTTCTGTATGTAAAACTATAGTTATTCTATATAAAATGTATCTTTGTTAATATTTTGGAGAGTCTAGAACTGTTTGCTTCTTGTGATGATGCTTGTTGTGTTCCTGAGCTACTGGACATTTGAATTTTGCTATGAGGATGAATACAGTGTCTAATAATGTTACATTCACAGTGTAAATAGTAATGACTTTAACGTGTGTGTGTGTGTGTGTGTTCTGCAGGTTTGATGCCATATAACTTTGTGTGTGTACAGACGGGTTCTGTGCTGTCTAAGATCGGTTCTCTGGATGAGCTTTTGTCCTGGTCTGTCCTGCTGAAGCTCCTGCTGATCGCTAGCGCCGCCCTGCTGCCCGCCTCTGTAATCCGCCACTACAGCCACAAACACCTACAGCTCAACGGCCTCAAACAACACTGACACACACACACAGCTCTGACAGGGCTTTTAAAACGAGAGTTTAGTGGGAAATTCACCCACTTTCATCACAAATGTAGCTGAACAGCCAAAACGTGCTTGTCCCCCTAAGATTGCTTCTGTATTTTCACATTGGAGCTGTGATGCTAATGTAGCTAATAAGTAATGGAACATAATATACATGAATTAGCTCAATGCTAACTGCATGGCTAAATCTCACTCTTGCCTCAAATGACATTCCTAATCATGTGAGAGGGCTGAATTTGTTCAATCTGGGAACAATAGTGCAGTACTTCAGTTTTGGAGTCAGTTTGATGATTCCTTTGAGGCTAATGTTTCACCTCTTATGGCTATGTGAATCCAAAACGTCTGTTTTCAGAACCTGCAGTTAAAAGAAACAAAAACAAAGCACATTTAAAGGTAAAATTTGATGTTTTTTTTCAAGTTTTTGGCATGTTTGGTGGTTTTTAGGGATCAGAAACCACAATCACTACTGTTAGATGTCCATGCATGCAGTTAGCGTGATGCTAATTAGCGGGTTTACTTGGTAGCTACGTTAGTTTAATCTAAATAAGCAATCTTAGGGATCCAAGCAGTTTTTGGCTGATTGAGCATTTGGGTTTTTGTCATTAAACAGTCACTTTAAAGACTGTAATGTGTTTGAAAAGCTGTGTTTGTGTTTTTATATTGATCTCTGATGTTTTACTGGAATGTACTGGTGGTACAGCTGCTGTAAACGAACTGATACAGAATTAAGTATAAATATTTAGCATCACTGACACAGCAGTGATTTAAGAAGAGGAACAATATTAGTGGATGATTGTTTTCTAGTGTTTTCTTACTGCCTTATTGTTTATTACTGATGAAAAGGAGTTTATTGTGGCTGATTGTATTGATTATTGATTACTTATGTAATCTGATGTATTTACTGAAATAAGACATTTTAACATTCCTGCTTGATTGTTGTTTATCGTGCCTTTTTGTTTTTCATTAAATTGCATAATTGTTTTATTTTCAGTTTAATTAAATGTTTAAAATTGCAAACAGAGTCGTTCAGGGCTGGTTTTGGTGTGAAACACTCATTCAGAACAGTTCAGTGGTTTTGATGGTAACCAGACGTCAGAGGCCTCTAAAAGCTCCGGCACAGTTTATACAGCAGATATTTATTAACACGGTGTGAGGTCTCAGACGTTTATGATTTTTGGACCATTTAATTCATGATGGAGGGAAAACATGCAGGACTTTGTAAGGCAACAGTCTCCAAAGAAAACTTCAGATTTGTCACTGTTTTACCATCAACACCATCACATTGTGACGTCTGGTTCTCATCATCACCTTAAAGGTTCTCTACAGTGAAGCGTTTCACATCAAAACACTGAATTACGCAGAATATTTGGGGATGGGGATGTAGTGCAGTGGTAGAGTGCATGCATCTCCAAAATCTTAGGGGGCAGCCACAGGCCTAGTGGTAAGGATCTGGTCTTGTGACCAGAAGGTCGCTGGTTTGATCCCCAGACAGGACATGACTGAAGTGCCCTTGAGCACAAGGCACCTAACCCCCTAACTGCTCCCCGGGTGCCGGTGGATAAGGGCTGCCCACCACTTCTGGCACAAATTCTCACAGCCTAGTGTGTTCGCTAGTGTGTGTGTGTGTGTGTTTCACTGCACGATTGGGTTAAATGCGGAGGTCAAATTCCGTTGTGTGAAATTCACATTGGCTAAATTGGTTCATCTTAAACATTTTAAAAATGTTTAATTCTTTCGGATCATTATTTGTGTTGGTTATTCTGCTCAAACAGCAACAGTTAAACATTTTAGGCAGAACTGTGTTCTGAATGTCAGAGATTTACAGTGTTTAAAATAAACTGTACAGTACAGTCGGTTCTGTTGAGAACCCAGTGTAATATGGAGAGATGTTCTCTGTATTAGAACATCTGCTCAGTGTTCTTCAGTTTCCTTCCACCTGCTTGTTTACACTTGTTTATTCTCGTCATCGTTGCTGTTTACACTGTTTATTTGGTAAGTTTTTGTTTACTCTTCATTGTTTATTGTACTCATCCATCCTGTTTATTCCTGTTAGTTTATTACTCTTCACTGTTTACTTTTGCTTTTTTGTGCGAATTTTTCCCGAGAAAAGCAGACGGTACAGAGTTGATTTTAAGCCGACGTGTTTATATGAAAGACTTTATTCAGAAATATAAAATGTTTTTAATCAAAAACAAGTATTCTCACATTTCTCTCTTCTACAGAAACACGTGTATTAAAGTTGATGATGCTGAAGACTGACCTGCGTGAACCTCTTCTGCTTGGTTCAATCAATCAAATTTTATTTATAAAGTGCTATATTTAGTACTTTATATTTATTTATAAAGTACAACTGATGTCACAAAGCAGCTTTACAGGGTTAGTAATAACAGACATCAAATCATTAATCCCTAATCCCCGGTGAGCAAGCCAACGGTGACAGTGGCAAGGAAAAACTCCCTCAGAGCTGGAGGAAGAAACCTTGGGAGGAACCAGACTCACATGGGGGACCCATCCTCCTCTGGTCTGCTAATTCTAAGTGTGTGATGAATCATAATCATATGATCTTGTTGTAATGTTCAGGTGAACTGATTTGGTTGGTTCTTTATAGAACACAGCTTTCAGCTCAACTCTAGTGGATGGAAACATTTCTTCTGTGCTGAGAGTTCTGGTTCTGGACCGCCTCCAGGTGGATGCTGACCACTGGGTAGTTAGGAGACTCTCTAATGTCTACTAAATGTTAAAGAGCTTTGAGTGTCTAGAACAGGGCTCTAGAGATGGAAGTGGACGGTAACGATTACCAGCAGGTTTCATTAAGATTATAAATATTTATCATCTAAAACAGAACATTACTGTTCTTCTGAGACAAAATGATCTTAAGTATGAATTCAGTAACTCACAAACCTTTCTGGAGCTGTGATTGGTCAGATGTGCACACCAAACAGTTTTGTGATTAGAATCCAAACCCTCCGACCAATCATGGCTCTTTCTGAACACAGACTCTGCAGGACGCTGTTGAAGAAGCTGAAGTAGATCTAAAGAGGAGCAGAAACTTTCTGTGGTGTAAAGTAGATTTATTGTGACAAGAACATCAACTTCAGCTTTAAAACACATGAATTTGAATGGCAGGGGGCGCTACCGCCTTCCCTCAGGACTCATTACAGAACAGCTCAGTTATCCTGATAAAAAAGGGTAAAAGAAACACCAACTCAAACACAGATATAACGAGTCCACTGAGCAGATCAACATCTTAAAAAAAAAAAAATCTTCATCTTCAAAACTAAAGAAAAAATCTTCACTGTCAGTAGTGACCTGAAAAAAAAAACAGAATTTATAATCAGTACATCTACTACTGACAAGTCATTCATCAGTCCCACAGTCTTACTCCCCTCAGGATTTGGGACGTTTCCCAGGCTGGATGTGTGTGCGCAGGGTTTCTTGGACCTGGGAGTGCAGGCACATGTTTGAGCATCTTGAGATTTGGGACCATTTGAGGACAGGAAGCATCTCAGGATGCTCAGTTCTGGATTTTTTTGGGGATTGGGGGATGTTTGCAGCACTTTTGGGATGTACACCAAGTTTCTGCTGCTCTAAATGATCATCACATCTCAGGATACCAACATGTCACTGCTGCAATACTTTGCTTTGCACTTGATTGTATTTTTTTAGTAATTGTTTATTTTGTTTCACAAGTATCTTAGTTTTTTTATTTTAATTTTTTTATTTTAAATCACATGACCAGTGTTGCGAATAACGGCGTTAAAAATAACAGCGTTAAAAATAACGACGTTACGTAACGACGTCATTTTGTCAGTAACGGGATAAAATAATTAATGACTTTTCCTGTCGTTATAACGCCGTTGACGTTACTGGTCATTAAAAGCGGTCCGTTACTATATATTGATATACTAACAGTAATCTGAGCGCACCTCTGCCCAGGCTAGTGAGGAGTAACAGGTGTTACACCAAGAACTGTGACCTGTCGAGATCTGTGACTTGATAGAAGAAGTCACAGATCTCGA
>BRDA01001583.1:0-10955 GCA_036984385.1 Crenuchus spilurus | reverse complement strand
ACTAAGTTACTTTTTTGAACAAGTAGTGAGTAACTATAACTACTTTTTTAAAGTAACGTTCCCAACACTGCACATGACACACAAAGCTTAAGAAATTATACTTCGTTCCAACATGTCATGTGGTTTGAGTGACAATAAAGCTGACTCAGAGATAGATTTGGGACACCACAGCTTTGGAATTCAAGATGTGGGCAAAGTTTGCGAGTTCAGGATCTGAGTAACGTTTCAAATTTCAGTCTTTTGGAAATTCCAGAGGCAGCATTTGTGCTAAATGTGAGCCAGGTTTTGGTATTCAGGATGCACCCCAGGCGCTGTGGATAGGGCAGCCTACATCTTCAGGCACATGTTCACAGCCTAGTGTGTGCGTATCAGTGTATAGATGAGTTAAATGTAGAGGTCAAATTCTGTTGTGTGATCATCACATTAGTAAAAAGTTTATCTAATCGACTGTAAAAACACTTTCAGGATTTGGGATGAAGGCCAGTGTTTCAGAATTCAGGATGTGGACTATACTTTAGGAACATGGTAGTCCTAGAGTGTGAAAACTGGTCAGTGTCTCAGAATTTGGGATGGGGGTAGTGGATTCTGGCTGTGTTTTAGTATGTGGTACTCACGGGGAGAGTAGGAGCGAGAGCGTGATCTGGAGCGGTACGTCCCTCGGCTGTAGTACGGAGACGGGGATCTTCTCCTGAAAAACAAGAAACATTAGAAATCTCTCAAGTTTCAAACTTCCAAAACAAAGACGGGAGTCCGTAAACGTGTGCAATTATATTTGTGATGTAGCACAGAAGATAAAATAATGACTATAAATCCATTAATAAGCAGAATTCTAATAATAATCATCAGGATAAATGAAATAACTGCTGTTACTGTTTGGTCTTAGTTTACAGTCTGAGTTTAAACGTGTACCTGTATGACCTGCTGTAATAATCCCTGTCATCATAGCGATCGTAGCCTCTGTCATAGCCACGGTCGTAATAGTCTCGGCGTCGACTCATACTGGGGCCTCCGCCTCCACCACCACCTCCTCCACCACCACCACCACCACCGCTGCCGCCACCACCACTGCAGAGCACACCAAACAGATCAATACTACAGCAGAGTCACTTCAAAGGGAGAGCTCTTCATCAGCCAAACAACAGAGATATGAGGCTAATGCAGCTCTAAAGCTTAATATATATTATTAAGTATACACACACACACACACTTTATTATTATGATTATTATTATTAGATACACACACACATACATGCCCTCATTAAAGCCGGTCAGGACAGTTTAAACACTCACTATGTGGGTCGGCCCATGTAGATGCCCGGTGTGGGTGTGTGGGGTCTCTTCGTGATGGAGAAATCCACTCTGATTCTGCGTCCGTCCAGCTCCATCCCATTCGCTCTCTCTTTAGCCTTTAAATCACAATTACATCACAACGTAAACATCTTATTACAACATCAGATCTGCATAGAAATGTGTACAAACTTTGTTTTTTCTGCATTTTAAATAAAGTTGTGTCATTTTGGTTAAATCTTTATACTATATATAATATTCAATTATGATTTTCTTAATGACTTGAAATGCATTTTTCATAAATAAAGAGGATTATCCTCCATCTGGGATCATCTGTACATCATCTGTCGTTACTACTTTTGATAAAAAATACATTTTAACTGGCAAAAGTGTAAAAAAAAAAAACTAAATACCACCTTACTTACACACTAAATCATGACGTATGTCGTATCAGAGCACTATTAGAAAGACAAAGACCTTTGTAAATAAATGAGATTTCAGAAAAGGTGCTGCGCTCAGTCACCAGCGGCCATATTTGTTTTTATGACCATTAAAAAATGACTAAATGTGCAGTGAACAGGATCCTAAGTTCTGCAGAAGCACACAGACGAGGTTGTGGTGAGGTACCTGATTCAACAGAGCTAGAACATGTTCAGGATGTGTGTAGTGTGTGTGTGAGGCATTTAAAGAGAATTAAGACGCTGACCTCTTGAGCATCATCTTTGTTTTCAAAGTAAACGAAAGCGAACCCTCGTGATCGGCGGGACTGCTGATCGTAGACGATGGAGACGTCTGCCAGAGGGCCGTATTTAGAGAAAACCTCTCGCAGGTCTCGCTCAGTGGTGTACAAACTCAATCCAAACACACCCAGACAGATGTTTGGGTCAGGATTTGCCTACACACACAGTTATGTTAAAGTAACAGACAGAAGTAGAACAAAAGCAGCATTTATAAAGCAAATATAATAAAATTTGCTAAAAAAAGGAGAGAACAGACCCAGAATCTTTTCTTTTTCAGACGTTATTTTTTTATTAATGTTGTATTTCTTTAGATGCTTTCAAACTACTTTATCTGTGTGTTTTACCCTGTTTCCGATGTGTCGTCTGCGGTTGCTCATCGGTGAACGGCTGTGGCTGCGTCTACGTCTCGACTCTCCACTGTAGGAGCGGCTTCGGGAACGTCTCCGACGAGAACGGGAGCGTGAACGAGACCTGGAGTACCGTCTCCGAGAACTCCGATGGGAACGAGATCTGAAACAGATCAACAGTAAAAAAACTGCTCAAAAAATTACAGCAGCAGTCCTTCTCGATAAACAGCTCGACACGGCGCCCTCTTCAGGATAAACCTGGAATTAATTCACTCAAAACTCCTTTTAATGAGGAGCAACCACACTCAACCACATGCCCCAAATATAACTTTCTCTGCAACCAAAAAAACTCAGCACATTCAACCTGATGTTTATCTTCAGACATATACATGGCATGCAAAAGTTTGGACACCCCTGGTCACAATGTTAAGTATTAATAGTTCAGTCAGCAGAAGATGAACTAACCTCCAGAAGACAAAGTTAAACATTATTTTCAACAATTTTAGCAAATTTGGGTATTTGTACAATATTAGAGAGAAATTAGAAAAAAAAAAAAGAAAGGCACACCATGCAAAAGTTTTTGGGCACCCAAGAAATTTGAGCTCTGACATTTACTCGGATCTCAGACCTTAATTCTCGTGTTAGGATTACAGCTTCTTCACTTTCATAAAGAAAGACCAAGTGATGCTACATTTTTATAAATACTGAGCCGTCAAAACAGTGCGACAATCAGCAGCCAGAGGCTCCTCCAAGTACATGTCTAGACTCAAAAATAATTGATGTCCACAAAGCAGGAGTAAAACATTAGAAGATGGCAATAGATTTTCAGGTTTTCCTCGGTTTATAATGTAATAAAGGGCAGTTAAGGTCTGGAGGACCAAGAAAACAGTCTGCTAGAACATCAAATCAAACCCGTTTGACTACAAAAGACCTTCAGGATGTTTAATAAGAGTCTGCAGTGGTGCACTGGACAGCAACACCTTCACAAGTATGAGAAGAAAACTTTTCCTGCATCTTAAACACAAAATTCATCTAAACAAGCCTGATGCATTTTTGGAAACAATGCCTGTGCCACTTTGGCTGCAAAGAGAAAAGGTCTGTTTGGACAAACGGGTGCAGAATTTCATTTTATATAATTTTCTCTGTACTCACCCAGACTTGGACCTGGAGCGAGATCGTGACTTGGAGCGCGAGCGGCGCGAGCCCTGCTTCGAGCGAGCAGGAGAGTGGGCCGGAGAGCGGCTGGTGGATTTGTGGGAGCCTCTCGGACTCAAACTCCTGGAGCCCGAGCGCGACTCCTAAACCGGGCACAGGCAAAACAGCATTACCACCACATAATGAGAGGATCATCTTAAAGATAAAATAAGAAATCTCAGTGCAGATGATTAATGTAGCCCAGAGTGCGGATTACAGAGACATTCAGGGGTGTCAGCTTCTGCCATAATAACTGTACAGGCATCTTAGTTAAATAACAGAAGTACTTTTAACCCAAAACCTTTCAGTTTGACTTCTTTGGAGAGTTAGGTTATCAGGTCATCTGGACATTTTTGAGTTTCTCTTCATTTTGTCCTCCCTTTTATACAAAAACAGCAATTCTATGAAAATGTTGTCCTGCACTGGAGATTTTTGAAAAAGTTTCATTCTGAATGCAGAACAGTTCACAGTCAAAAAATCGTTTAAGAGGGTCTGCTAGCACATCTCAGACCTGGTTACAGAGTCTGATTGAACAGAACCGCTGCTGTGGTGTCAGTGTGGTATGTTGCCCTTCAGGATTCTCTTCAGTCATTATACTTAGACATGAACCCAAATTTTTTTTTTTACCTAAAAAGCCACTTTTCCCACTGCAGCTTAAATTAAACAGGTTAAATGTGTTTTTTTTAATTATATTATTAAACTGCCAATAAAAATATTTTTGAACACTGAACATTTTTTTTACATCCAAGCAGAATAAGCCTTTAAAAAGAAAAAAATAAATAAAATAGTCTGATATCATCCCCATGTTGCCTGGCAACAGTGTTAACGGTTTACAGATTTTTACAGACTACATTGTGTGGCAGAAGAATATTTCATGGTGAATTATTAAAAATAAATTAACTTATGAATTAAACACTGGTGTTTTATAAAACGAGTGAGAGAGAGAGAGAGAGCGAGCGATAGAGAGAGAGAGAGCGAGCGATAGAGAGAGCGAGAGCGAGCGATAGAGAGAGCGAGACAGCGATAGAGCGAGCGCGAGCGATAGAGAGAGACAGCGATAGAGAGAGCGATAGAGAGAGACACAGCGAGCGATAGAGAGAGAGAGACACAGCGAGCGATAGAGAGAGAGAGACACAGCGAGCGAGCGATAGAGAGAGCGAGCGATAGAGAGAGCGAGCGAGCGATAGAGAGAGAGAGACACAGCGAGCGATAGAGAGAGAGACACAGCGAGCGATAGAGAGAGAGACACAGCGAGCGATAGAGAGAGAGACACAGCGAGCGATAGAGAGAGATAGAGAGAGAGCGATAGAAAGAGAGAGCGAGAGAGAGATCCTCTCTGTAATGTGTTGAACACAGTGGCTCGGTTCTTGTTATTTGGCTCTATGTCCATGAACTACAAAAATACAACAGTAATTAAAAAACGCACTGTTCAGTATAAATGATTCAGTCTATTCACTTATTCAGCTGAAGGACGAATAATTTTGCTTACAGAATATTTGGTGAATCTGTAGTTAAGGCTTAATCTTGTACTAAGTCTGTACGACTCTCTGCAGATACTGTTGCTCGAATGCTGCTGTGGGAAATCATGGTGTGTGAAGCAGGACAGAGAACTAAGGAGATGTAGCTGCAATTCTGCTAAAACATACATTTGTGGATAATTTCAGTCTTTCCTCCAGGTTTTCTAACAGGACAGATTAAGCTAATCAGCTGGTAAACAGGATTACGGGATTGACTTTGCACATGGAATGCTCCTTCCTTTCTTCCTGTTATGTTTCTCTATTCACTAATGCTCCATGCTCAAACGGTCCTCTTTACATGTGAAGTCATTCCTCTGTGGCATAAAACGACATGTAAAATTCTGATTTTTATACTAATAACAGGCTTGTGAGGTGAATATTTTACTGTTATATATATGTGATATATTGGTAAGATGGCAGCTCTCCTTGGCAAGCTTGTTATTAATCCCCCTCTTACTAGCTAACATAAGTAAAACCTTTCCTAATTTAATTAATGCCATCAATTTAGGGCTCCAATACTTAAGTTTGGTAGTTCGTTTGTTGTTTTAAATATATATGCGTGTTCTTTACAACAGTAAAACTGAAAACCTGGCTTTGACAAAATTTAGCTTTTGAAAAAAATTACAGCTGCATTATGGGAAATGTAGTGCTTTGAGTAATTTACTGTAGTTCTGCTCAGTAGTTTAGTGGATCACAGATGTGTTTTATCAAGGCAGTATAAATACTACACTGGGTCTAGTGATGTCCCTGTGCTGCCTTAATTCACTTGAACCCAAGAGGAGACGGGCATCACTTCTCTGGACTGTACTAGTCTCAGCTCTTGGTGATCTTTATTCTGAACACACATGATCCTCATTTCTTCTGGAGGAGTTTCTGAGGTTTCTGCAGGGCTGATGTCACACTGACACGTCTGACTCACTTGTGAATGGAGAGATTTTCCAAAACGTAAGTGTCACTGAAAATAAACTACAAATTCAAAAAATATCCACAAATGTTTAAAAGGTCTTAATTAGACCCCAACCCCAGAACTCACTGTAATCCGCTCTGTGGTCTAGACCACTAAATGCTTGTCTAGTCTACATCACCTTCAGGTGGAAAGAAAGTACAGGCTGTATTCCTTTGAGATTAGCATACAACACTTAAAACTAAGCATT
The DNA here is from genome assembly GCA_036984385.1 of Crenuchus spilurus. Lineage (NCBI taxonomy): Eukaryota > Metazoa > Chordata > Actinopteri > Characiformes > Crenuchidae > Crenuchus > Crenuchus spilurus. Next base: position 4,716 of record BRDA01001583.1, on the reverse strand, counting down.
TAGTAAGTATAACAGAAAATCATTAATTAAATAGTTTTTTTGGAATAAATATGGAAAACAGAGATGTGCATGCACGCATGGGACAAAACATACTAATAGTTACTTAGCGCTGCGATCTTATCCCAGATAACTTCTCATCTTAACTTCATTACTTCAAACACATCTTTTCTTCTTTCTTCAGTTTCAACCTCATGTCTGACTTCATTCCTCTTCCCCACATCTCTCCCTCTGCCCATAAATGCTACATCTGGGAACTTCTTTTCCGCCTCATTATTAGCATGCATTGACAATTCAGCTTCACACATCTGAGCTTCAAAATATTTTCATTAAAAACTTCATTTGACTTCGTCCAGCATTCTTGTCTTCCAACCATAACCTTAACAAAAAAAGAAAAGGATGAAGAATGTGCAACACTAGACATCACATCCAAGAGTCTGATTTATTTTCTTTCATTTTTATGATATACAGCAGTGTCAGGTGACCGAGATGCCTAGAGAAATACAGACTAATGCTTGGTCACATTAACAAATGTACATAATTAATTAATTATTATGTAACCAAACTCATCCAGAGTGATTTGAAGTGAAACGCTTCATTCTAGTCAGAATAGTTCAGACTCAGCTTATTGTCATTCAGACAACGTGACACAACAAAATAGTTTCCTAAGCTTGGTGTGTAGAACGATTAACATGATAAACTAAGATAAATATGAAACTGAATAACCTAAAATTACTAAAGTAAAAAAAAAAATCTAAATATTTACATTATAAAATAAAATAAATATTAACCAGATGTTTAAAGTCTCTAAAAGCTACCAAAGTTATTACAGTGGAACATCGGTTTTGGGCATTAATTTGTTCTAAAGTGTCAGATGATATCTGAAATAAGCAATAACTGAAGCAACAAAAGTTGAATGATAACTGGGACAAAATTTCACTAAAATTCAACGAGAATCAAAATTGCACAATAAACGAGGTTCCACTGTATATGAAATGTTTGGTTTATGAAGGTTTTGGATTTAAAATAAAAATTAAATATATAATCAATTATATATTTGAAGAGAGACTGGTGGCAGAAATAAGGAGATAATGTTTGTTGTCTCCATTTCAAAATGATTAGAAAATAAGTGAGATACGTTTGTTTACAAAGTGCTGAAAGAACTCTACTTCTCTGCCGTGATCTCTGCACTCAAGCTCGCCAGTGACTCCTAGTGGCGGGTAATGGAAGTGCGCTCCGAAACTCAGATTTTGGCACGCATTATGAAGCGAAAATAAATAAACAAAAAATAAATAAATATACGAAGCGACGGCTCGTATTTTAGAATATTCATAAGCTGGGTCACTCGCAAATCAAGGTTCCACTTCATATGAATAGGTACTTAAAGCACCTGAAATGTTAAAGTACCAGTAACTTTAAGCCTTTACTCCTCTAATCTTAATGACGCTGTGCGCAGTCAAGTCTTAACATAAACTACGGATGACTCGCAGGGCCAAATAGAATTTGCGTTAATGGCACTATTTTTTTATCGTGTTAATGCGATATTATCACATTAACTTAGACAGCCCTAATATTTTCTGGTGGAAGGATATATGCAGGCGTTTATACTGCAAAATAGCCCCCAAAGATAAGAATTTAGATGCACCACTATTTCACCATCAACATTATAAATACACAAGTGTAAAGATATTGCTTGGTTTGTTTTAAAATTAAATAAAATTACAATGCGTATTACAGTAATGATACCTGGTTCCTATTAGAGTCAATACATTTTTCTAGAATGGAGAATTTCACATCAAAACACGTGGAATGACAAAAATCTATAAATTAGCAAAACTGGTGGAATTTTTCGATTTAAAATAATTAACTTCGTGCTTAGTCATTTTGCAGCACTGTAAAAACTATGTTGAGTTAAAATCACAAAGCTTTTAAATTAGGATTTAAGTCATTGATTATACAGAACATAAGATTGAGTGTAAAACAGACGCTGCACATAGTCAACCCGTTTTATAAATCAAAGGCTCGATCTCAAATCACTCCCTACTTCCCATGTAGTGCACTACGTTAAGTAGGTCATTAAAAATGGCTCCTGTGGAACTTTTAACGCAAGATCTTTACATAAATGCACATCTACCATTGCTGCTGGGCATAGAGAACAATATTTGGGCAAAGTCGTCAATATTTCACACCTCACTAAGTGCACTACGTAGGGCGCAAAGGGTCATTTGAGACACCGCCGTAAACGTGTGCGCCACATTCACCTCGCATACAGGAAATACAGGCCTGAGCCTGCGGGCTAAGCTAAAGCTAAAAGCGTTGGGAGAGAAAACGGCACCAGACAGACATTTTTTTTTTAGCTGAAATGGGCTTTTATAAGTTAGTGCACCAAAATGTGTCCAAAAGGTGGCGAATAACTAAGGCTAAATAGGTTTTTATAAATATGACCATGCTAAAAGCTTTAGCTTCTAGCTGCTCTATGATTGCGGAGTCAACACTACCACCCTGCATGCTTAATTATTATCAATATAGTGCTTGTTAAAAACTAAACTGCTTTATTTTACTGATAAAATAACTATATCTGGGGCAATGTGTATATTATTTACACACGTAACATTTTCACGTGTGACAAACGTGATTTGTTCATTCACAATCGTCTCCACATTTCTCAATTCCACCTTAAATTTTGCCGTTTACTATAGAAGCGTCTGAGGCGTATCACTGAACACCCCAATACATTTAAGGTGGAACAGAAAAATTCGAAAGACGCTAATGAATACTGAGGCTAACTTCAGTTTTGTAGCTAAACTACACAAAACAAGCACAACATTCACTTTTCAGCTTTATAATTTACCGTTTTTAAGTTTTCCATGCACTGATACAGCCGGAAATTGATGCATTCAAGCAGGTAAAAACAGAAAAATGTGCAAGTACAGTACCAGGACAACACTGCTCATATAAAGAGCTAAAACAAAGATCAAGATAAACATAAACAACGCCGCTGATGATACTTACCCGCTCTGTGAACTCTCTCCCTGCGTCACTCATCGTCAAATCTGCGGTCCGATCACGTTTAGAGCAGAAATATAGAATAAAACACGATGACTAGTGAGCGCGAAACAGTGGCGTTCCTGTTTCTGAGTATTAGAATGCCTCGCCTACATTACTACGCCGCCAATGTGGGCGGAGTCTGAAAGCACATCTAGCTACAGTGTAACATTAAAAAATAATGTTATGAAAATGTTATTTTTGTTTATAACTTCATTTAAAAATTCTCATATTTTATTTTCATTACATTTAAAATTATATTTCAAGCATTTTACAGACTATAACCTAGCTTAGATTATTCTCTTAAAGGAAACTGTTGTATGTCGCTCTGCCATGATTTTATATCCAATTTAAAAAAAAATATTGATCAGAAGTGTGGTAAGGAGAGCAAAAGGGCATTGCATCAGAAAAAGTGAAGAGCATATGGTGATGTACAACATAACTACTAACAAAAACAAATGCTAGCTAAATGTTAAACAATGCTAAGAACAACAATGGCACTGCACTTTTGACATTTTTGGATAAATTACTTGTACTACAAGAATACACAATCAAGCTTATGCTAAAATGTGTTTACAGCTCAGAATAAAAAAATGCTTAAGCATTCCTAAAGATTAACCTGAAGAAATTATTTCCTGGGACTAAAAATCTAAAAGCTCAGCATTAAATTATAAGGATGTGTATTACAAATCAAAAGCACTTTTTCTGGTCATCTAAAGTGTTGTTTTTACAAAATAAGGTTTTGTATTTATTTCAAGGATAAAAACACTAAGATTTGGAATTGTAGAATCATACAGAAAATCTTAAACAAGATAAACACAAAAAAAGTTTTATTTACCAATATTTTATTTCCAGTCTTTTATTTTCTCAGCATTCAGACACATTTCAGTACAGTCCTGAATAATATACAGTTGCAAGGAAAAAAAAGATTTCTGCATAAATTGGTCATTAAATGTGTTCCTTATCTTCATCTAAGTCACAACAATAGACAAACACAGTCTGCTTAAACTAAAACCAGAAAGCAATTATATTTTTCATGTTTTTATTGAACACAACATGTAAACATTAATTCACAAAGTATGTGAACCTTTGGATTTAGTAACTGGTTGAACCTCCTTTGGCAACAAAACCCTCAACCAAACGTTTCTACAGATTAAAGAGTGACTGACTGAGACTGTTAGATATTCTGCACTTCTGGAGCTCCTCTCATCACTGTGGACGTACAGACTGAAAAACAGATCACAGACAATATTACTGACCTCAACTAGAGAATAAACACTCAGTCACAGGTCAGACTGACTCTCAGAGTGTCATAATCAGACATTTATAATCTGGAACAAAAGCTTACAGAACTGAACATGTTCTACACTCCTGGTTCTAAGAGTGGAGTCATGAAGTGGACGTTTATTTTTGTGACAGCACAGAAATAAACCATAAGACCACAGTGCTGAGCAGATGTGTGTCAGATATATAGTTAGTATTTTTAGACCTACACATCTATAAACAGGTCGGAGCTAGAGTGAATATATTATAAAGACGAGGGGTTGGACATGCAAAGGAAACAATAGATAAAATCTTCTCACTGACTTTAAGAGTCATGTGTACACCTGAGATACCTAGCTCCTTAGTAACTACCAAGCAATGGATCATTTAGGGTGTACAATTATGGCTATT
>BRDA01001582.1:34799-56574 GCA_036984385.1 Crenuchus spilurus | reverse complement strand
GAAAACTATTGTTGAAAGAAAGACATAAGAAGTGCTGTTTACAAGCTTACATGGCTTCTGGCAAACTGTAAACAGCACTTCTTATGTTTTTTTTCAACAATAGTCATATCATTTAAAACGTTTGTGATTGTAAAGTGACAAAATGTGAAAAAGTTCAAGGGGTATGAATACTTTCTGGACCCACTGTATATCCAAGTCATACTCATCTAGTGAAACAATAAGATGGTTTTAGGTTTGGCAGTTTGACGAGTACACATTAGTTTGTAGAGTGTTAGCTATTGCTGGAGTGGATTATCAGGAGCAGTGAGGGGAATTCCCAGTGGAGAGGTAGGGTAAGCCAGTTACATTGTACTTATTAAAATACCTCCATGTGGATAAATGCTTTTTACTCCCACATGTGTAAACATAAGAATGCACTGACAAAGTGTGAATGTTGATTTTTCTGCCTGATATATTTCCTTGCTCAGTTTGTTACAGCTAAGTCAGAATTTAAAGGAACAATTAGTGGACATTTTGTTTAAAATATGCTGTAGGCAGCTTTGGAAGTATTTCATCTGACATGTCTACTTTGTGCATCATTTTTAAGTGAATTTAGATTTTTGCCAATGCTGGTGACCGTACCCTTCAATACACCTGCAAATTCAGCTCCTTCCTTTGCTCAGTGTGTCACTTTCACTTTCACTTTCCCCAAAATAAAAGTAGCAGATTTGTATATTTGCATAAATTATGTTATGTGATAACAGAAGATTGGGAGGTGGACCACATAACTCCGCCATTACCCCAGGGGTTGGGGTGGGGGTTTCAGAAACAGGCCTGTGCAATATCTGTTGCTGACAATGTGTCAATTAATGTTTTTCCCAAGAACCAGTGAGGAACCATTACCTACAAGAGTAAAAGAATGTCAGAGATGTGTATGAGGTAATGAAGAAATGGCACAGCTGGTGTAGACCCAATAGAAACTCCTATATGAGATCAGGGTCTTCCATAACAGATTGCATCAGTAGATTGTTTTGCAGTTAATTGGGTTCTTTCAAACAGTTTAAGTGAAAAGGTGCTGCTGTAATTAAGGAAGGAAAACTCTGCTGTCTTTTGTTCCTGTTTCAGCACACACTCAGGAGAGCAGCTCTGCGGCCAGGAGGGATAGTGTGTAATTAATGTGTGGGAAAACTGGTGCTGTTCACTCACGATTGGGGGCACCTGTGTTTGTGTTCTCATGAGCTGCCAGTACATTTGAGGAGGAAAAAATGATAAAAAAAAAAAAAAAAAAAAAATCAGCAGCAATCAGAACAACAATACTCAGCACTGAACAGAAGGTTTGGATTTGGCTGGCACAGTTCACCGTGCATCATTCCAAGTACATTAATTCACTGTAGAATATGCATTTATCACCATGAGGAGAGTTTTTATAGATAATCAAGCTAAGGAGACAAAATAAATGAAGGATCAGCTGACAGAATGCCCAGTTTACAGAAGACGGCCTTGTTCTTAAATTGACACCTAAGAAAATATACTGCAGAGAATAAGACTTACAGGCCAACCAAAGTGGCAATGCTGTATTTGGATTGTCCACTATAGAATCAATAGATGCTTGTCCAGAAATGGCATTGAGCTTTTATCTAACGATAAACTTATTACGAGTCCTATCTCTAACTTTAAAACAATTATTTTAAATGTATTAATTAGACGAGACACGTATGCTTCTTTAGTACTGAGTTAAGATACTAATGTAGCTAATAAGTAATAGAAGCTTGCAGACCAATAATTAAGAAAATAACTTTAGCTTCTTTTGATTCTGTCTGATGTCTGTAACTTTTGTCTCAACCAAAAACCCTTATATGAAAACATGTTCAAACTAATCTTGATGTTGAGGGAATGCGGGAGTCTAAATAATCTATAGGAGACTGAGAGCCCAAAATGGATTAAGAAAAAGAGAGACGTTAAGAATTGGGAAAAAAATGAGAGATTGCACTGGGGTGTGAAAAGAATGTCTTAGTGTGAAGGAAGTAGCTGAATTTGCAGGTCTATGGAAGGGTACAGTCACCAGCAGTGGCAAAAATCTCAATTTCCTTCAGACTATGGCCTTAAATACACAAGGTGTATATTTTATAACACACACAAACAAAAAAACAATCACATGTACACTACTCCCAAAAAGTTTGGTTATTTGCTGGTGATTTCCTCATCTCAAACAATTTATGGAAACAAAAGTCAACAACAGAGGTGGGTAAACTCCAACAAAAAATGTAATTATCTCAATATGTCATGTGCCCTTGAGCATCAATTACAGCTTGACAACAACATCTCATGCTGTTCACAAGTCGACTTATCTGCTGAAGTATGGTGTCCCACTCTTCTTGAAGGGCGGCCCTCAGGTCATTGAGATTTTGGGGCATAAAGTTACAAGTCTCTACACAGTGACTCAGCTGATTCCAAAGGTTTACTATGCGATTCAGGTCAGAGAAAGTGCAGGACACTCCATTTAAGGTACCCCAGTCTCGACCAGCCGTTCCCTAATGATGTAATCTTGATGAGCTGGAGCATTGTCGTCCATGAAGAAGAAATTAGGTCTGAGATGTTCATGCAGAGGCACAATGACTGGATTAAGGATGTTACTCAAGTAGTGTGGGCTTGTCACTGTACCATTCACAAAATGCAGGGCAGTTCTGTACTGACTAGACACACTAACACCACCACCACTAAAGGCCCGTCTGGTGACAACAGTGGCTGATGCATAGTTCTCTCCTTCACTTCTCCAACATCATTGGTGTCCATCCTTTCTGCTTAGCGTGACTCAGCTTTCAGCACTGTTAACAGCACTGAGGCCCACTGGTCCCTCATCCAGCGTAAATGCACCCTGGCACATGCAAGACAATGATGCCTAGTGATGTGGTCAGGTACCCTTGCAGGTTGTCTTGCACACAGACCAAACTGATGTAAATGATTTCAAATGGTCTGACGTGACACTTTTGTGCCTGGAGTTGTGTGACATTAATCATCCGGTTCCACAGGCCACTGTTCACAGTGAAGCGGTCATCAGGGTGGGATGTGGCCAAAGGACGTCATCCTCTATGCCAGGGGTGTCAGACTCCAGTCCTGGAGGGCCAGATTCCTGCAGAGTTTGGTGCTCTTCCTGATCAAACACACCTGATTCAGCTCAGCAGGTAATGAGCAGGTTTAATTGTAGTGTCAGAGCAGAGAAAACATCAAACTCTGCAGGAATCCGGCCCTGCAGGACTGGAGTCCGACACCCCTGCTCTATGCCTTTCTGTCACTCTTCCAGTCTCTCTGTATCTCTGTCACAACCTGCTGATGACACTCTGACACTCTAAGCTCAGTGGCCACTTCCATCTGAGAACATCCTGTTTGAAGCCTCACAATGGTGAGGTACTGCTGATCAATTGTTAGGTGTCATCTTGGTGTCATGATGACAAAATGTGAACATCATGATGAGGAGGACTGTTTAAATACCAATTCTAATTGAACCAAGAAATTTATTGGTCGATTTATTGGTCGATTCATGGATCAAACACCTGTTGTAAATTTTGCTGTAAAGCTCCTTGTTAGAAAACAGCAAGTTGTGTATATGATATCTATGTAATGTTGTGTAAAAGTATAAGCCCCCTTATCGATGTCTTTCTTTTGCATATTTGTTATACTTAAATGTTTCAGATTATCAAACAAATTTGAATATCATACAAACACAACCTGCATGAACACAAAATGCAGTTTTTCCAATAATGATTTAATCTATTAAGGGAAAACACCATACAAACCATACAACCAACCATCCAAGCATAAATTTTTTTGTGAAATAAATAATGAATAATGAATAATGTAATTTATGTGTAGTTGCTTTTCTGAAGTTGTATTTAATTATCTAAGAACCAGATGTTTTTTTTAATTATTTTTAATGTCCTGATACGTAAAACCACTAGAATAAAAAAACGTACTTATACATCTTTATACATATAAAACAAGCACCAGAACTGGACCCTGGAGCAATGGATAAATGTGGCGTGACCTGATGAATCATGTTTTCTTTTGCATCGTGTGGATGGCCCTGGTGCTGTATGCTAATATGCTCAATGTGATTTTAGCTGCTTCAACAATCATTTACTTTTGATTATTCGTTCCTGAGGTTGACACCAGACCTGCTGCTCACTTACATTGGACTAAAGATCTAATGCTACTGCATTTTAATTTATGATACCTAATATGAATGCAATGATCATTATTATTAATATCATTAATGTTTTATACTATAGCACAATGTCAGATTTAACTAAGGATGTAAATCTGTGTCAGTAGTTTGATCAGAGGAGGATGGATCCCCTTTGTGAGTCTGGTTCCTCCCAAGGTTTCTTCCTCCAGCCTTGAGGGAGTTTTTCCTGCCACTGTAACCTTTGGCTTGCTCTCATCGGGCTTAGATTCAGATTGTTTGATATAAAATATGTAAAGCTGCTTTGTGACAATGCCCATTGTAAAAAGCGCTATATAAATACATTTTGATTTGATTTGATTTGATTTGATTATCACAGTTCCCCAGTTTAGATGACTCTGTCCCTCCTGTTTAGTACTCTGTGAGGACTTCAACTCTCACAATCTTTCTGACTTTTGTGAATTGTGTGATTTCCATTGTATTCTATGCGCTTTCTGTAAATTTGGACTCCCGGTAACACTCTGCTTGTCTTGTATCATGTGAGTCTTTGCCCCTCTCTGATCCCTACCCCAGCTTAATCAGGTTTACATCCCTTTAGTCTTTATGTATATAAGCTACTGTGTAATCTTAGTTCCTTGGTGGGTATTATTGTTGTTAACACAATCTCTAAGCCATATTTTTAATTCCTGCATTTTTTACTTCTACTTCATGTGTCCTCTTGTGTATCTTGATAGTTGCTAAAGATTCCTTGTTTCTGATTCAGTGCTATGTTTTGTATTGTAGATTGTTTGTTACCTGTGTCAGGACCTTGAACTGTATGCTGATGACTCTGTGGATAACCTTTGTACCGTTGCCTGTTTGTGTGTTTCTGACCCTCACCTGTTCTGGATTATGCTGTTGGATTGCCCTGATTAAAAAACCTCTTTATGATTACAACCTGCATTCATCTTCCAGATCACCTGCATTTGTGACATTGATATTCTTTGATCATTACATTACACCCTTTAGTGCTATTATTTGTAGAGCTAAAACAGTGAAGATGCAAAAATCAGAGGGTGAACAGAAGAGGGTTTTTTTGTCACATTTGCTATTTTTCAAGAATTTCACTGTAGCATTTATAGAGACTTTGATTAGATCAACATCTTTTTTCTCACTTTCTCACTGATATACATAATACTGACTTGAGAGCTAACAGTCCCGCTTGTGGAGCAGTCTGATCATAATGAGGTACGTGTCCAGATGATAGTTGAAGATGAAGTTACCAGATGATATGAGATGTGTAGCTGTCACGTCCACGACTTGCTCTCGCTCATTTCCTGGTGTTTTTCATCATGTTTCCACCCCCTGTGATGTCACGTCATTGTTCAGGTCTATTCCCTTGTTTGTGTTATGATTATTGCCCTTACATAGTCTCCTGTTGGTGTCATTGTCTATGTGAGTTATTGTATATGTATGTATTCATGTAGCAAGCAGCGTTGAGTCCACCAGTGTTGGTAAAATAAATCTGTCTTGGAATCTACTCCTGCCTTCTGTCTCCACCACCCCACCTCAGCTATAGTCATTGTGTTACAGGCACATGCAGATGAACATTTTTCTTATTTTTTATTGCTAAGACAGAGTTTCTTTTCTGTACTATTAGGAATGTGTTTCCTGTGCTCACTACTTATTTTCAGTATATATGTTCTTCATTTCACTCGTCATTATCTAAAATATTACATTTACTTCTATGTATATAATTATTATTTTAAAGCAACAATGTTTATATTTCAGTTTAATATTTAGCTACTCTACCTATCTCTGGCAGCTATTCCACAAAACAGAATTTCTGTGTTAGCCAGATAACTTAAACCCAACATTATGGATTGTCCAATAAGAATATCCTGCTACTTTGCGGAATAAAGTCAACCATTGTGTTTACAATCATGATGCTTTTTTCTACTCAAAAAGATCTTTCAGTAAGTCAGTTATCTACTGTTCTTATATCTTTTTCAGTATGGTGTTGTATTGGTTTTTCAAGCTGGACCTTCTGTTTGACCTCTTGCTCATGCTGTTAATACTTTAAAGCTCACTTGCCAATTCTGACCTGACCGCTCTGACTTTTTAATGAATATTTTAGGCTTTATGGGGAGACTCGCAGCAGCATATCTTATCATATTGCCTCCTCTTGCTTCTTTTGCTAAAAAAAACTTTACATAATGCTGCTTTAATTTGCTCAATATCACACTGATAATATGCGAGAAATTATGGCCACCATAATTAAACCTCATCTTAATGAAATAGTAGTGTTATAAGAGAAAGAACACATCCATCCATCCATTATCTTCTGTGTAATCCTGATCAGGGTCACTGGGTGCAGGTCAGGGCATTACGAGAAGGAACAAATCATTCATAACTTTTAATGTATGTTAATTTGGCAAGATTTTATTAAGTCATTTTGGACCATCAGCCCATTCATAATGAAGTTTACACAATGTAAAGGGCAGTTGCCATTTTCAAACAAAACTCCCAAATAAACATTTACAAAGTTTTGACATGACAGTAACAAACTGTATATTTCACTTTTGATCAAGTGTACATAGTTGACATATTTTCAAATGACTCTGCTTTATTTGCAGGAGAGATGGGCCACAGTGTACAGTGCCAGTGCTAAACGTTTGGGGAACGCAGCAGTAGATTAAGCATTTAGTTCAGAGCTTCAGCAGCGTCTTGAGTGCTGCAACTGAATGGACCACCCGGTCGGCTGGATGATTGTGTCTATGTGATGAACAGACTGCAGACTGAGAGAGCTTGATTCTGTTAATTAGGTCACTTGCACCTGGCACTTTAATGTGCCTCTCTTTAACAAACTGAAACTTTGATTTTTGGCAGAGCAACAAAGCTCAAGCAGAAACGAGCGCATTCAACCACTGGCTAATTCCAGCCACCTGTTTAGAGGTGAAGGGTTGCCAGCTGAGGATTGGATTAGCCGTCTTACTCTTGCTCTAAGAGCCGAGTCAAATCAATCAGAGCCTCTTTTCTTCTCTGCTGCTCATTGGGGAGCTCAGCACAGTCAGTAAAGATGAAGATGAAGGACTGGAGGCTTGCTTCTTCTTCCTCTGATTTTCCAGTATAGAGTTAAGTCTGAAGATGGGTGATGATGTTCTATTACTGTTTTCATACTTTTCTGGTAATGTCCAGATGCTGATGTGATGTACAGCAACCAAGCAGCCAAAACAAGATGAAAATGGTTGTATAGAACAGCCTGTCTGACATGAGAACTGTATGACCAATACCAATACTGATTTTAAGAAGCTATAAATTCAGATAATATTAGCTGATGATTGTCAGATAAGATTGTCAGCTCTAAACTGTTTGGTAACACTTTACTGTAGGATACCATTTATACCTACATAAGCTGACATAAACATTTATAAGCTTATTCCAGTGGGCATTATCTGTCATTAAGGCTGCTTTTGTCCATTTCAGCAAAATCCACAACTGTAACCTATTACTCATGAACAGTATGAACAGTACCCTACAGTTTCTTTATCTCAAACAAGCAGCAGAAATTCAGTCTTAAATATTAAAAACATTTAGTTTCCTAAAATATTTGGCACTTTTTATTTTCTGTAAATTTTTACCTTTCTAGTTTTTCATCAGTTCTATAAACTTTTATATAAGCTTTCTTTTCTGATAATTGTCCTGCTGTCTAATTTGATCATGTTCAAAATTCACATATATTGCTATCATTATCCCTATTTGCATTTGATTAGTTTATCAGGAGGATAATTTACAATTCTATTAGTTTAACAGCATTTTACACCAGAACTCACAAAAATACAGTGGCCTGCAGCTGTGATTAATCTTCACATAATGCTTCACTTAATGCTCTCCAGGTGTGAAGACCAAGCAGACCAACTCCATTAAGATCAAGTAGATTATTTTGAGTATTCAAAAGCATCGATATTTTAAGTCTGGTGATTTGTGAAGGTTTTTGGTGGATCCATCTGCTAGGAGCCTAAATATGTGTAGTAGCAGTGGCCAAAAATCTTTACTTTTCAATGCAATAGGATATCTGCTTGGCAAATCATGGAAATATGATAGGACTAAAAGGATCAAATTAGCGCTGAGTTAGCTAAAAACGGTAGGTAATTCAGCCTGAATTGATCTCAGAGGACAATTGAGGAAAAACAAACTTGGTGGATCTGGACATCCACAGAGGAGCACCTGTAAAAGAAGAAATTACCCCAGGACCCCATGTGAATTTAATCCAATCCAAATAGGGCAATAGGAGTGATCTAGTGTTGGTGAATATGGATATCTACAGCACTTAGAACGTAGACAACGTCCTGGATAGTGGATAATGAGATATACAAAGCAGGAAAATACATACAGGTATTTCACCTTTGAGACTCATTTGAGACTGATTTGCCACCCCAGCAGCTCAAGTGTCCTGAACTAATATAGTTGCTGTGAAACTACAGAAAATACAACCCTGTTATTTCTAAAATGGCAACTTTATATAATAAGGAAAACATTCTTAACTTAAATGTATGATGACATAGTGAGACTGATTCTATTGGACCATTTATCATGAATTTTTATATAATGTAAAGGGTAGCTGATGGTTTCAAATGGAATAGAAAATGAAAAAAATGGAGCGATTAAGTTATAATTTGAACAATATCTTGATTTCAGCATTGACTACAACTTAAAAACCTGAGCAAAGTTCAACAGGGTACTTATTGAACCCCTTCATTTGTAATAGCTACATATCTTTAACAAAAAGGATTCAATAATAATACTAGTAGTACTCTGTAAACCTGCAAAGGGTTAATAAACTACACCCTGTTAACACTTTCAAACAGAAATGGAGAAAAAAAACTATGATGGAGAGAATGAAGAAAGAAATTCTTATTTTATTCCAATATAATGACTTGGTTTTGAAAGATACTGTCATTTCCAGAGCATCCACATCCATTATATTGTGATGCAGCATCAGAAACATTTTATCTGGAATGTACAACTGAGTGAAAAAAGACAAATAGATAATAATAAAATGAAACACAACTTCAACAAGCTAATTCTTGGCACAATGTACTGTATCATTTGCATACATATACTGGCAAGAGTATAAATATATATACTTTTAAAATCATTTTCACCAGAATATCTGAAAAAATAATGTTCCTCCAGGCCTACTCAACTACTGAAATCAAAGTGCTAGAACCCCGTGGTTGCAACTGAGCTGCAAATACATCTACTGTCGTGAAGAAACATCAGACAAATAGTTCAACATGCTCTTATGCGCTCAAGAGGATACAATAAAACACAAAAGAAATGAATGTTAAATATTCTGAAGGGAGATCAAACACTTATTTTCAAAAGTCAAGAGCTAACAGGCACAATCTGCAGCAGAGTGACCATGTTCTTTAACAGCGCTTTTTCACTGTCCTTTTCCCTGGACTGCCAGTGCTACCTCATGGTACTCTGTGAGAAATATAGAAGACATTATCTGCTCAAAAGATAATACTAGCTCTTGGAGGAATGGAGCACATTTTGTGTGGCTTGTTACATGGCAGAGATGTTCAGGAGTAGATTATTTCAATGAAACTTCTCCCATCGTCACCCGTGAACATTGTTGATGTGAAAACGAAAGATACAGCCCTAGAATACCAGTCCTTGATATGACAGTTCATTTGTCTTTCACTTCTTCCCTTACAAAAAAGAACTGCAGTAATAGTATAAGAAACTAAGATTTCTATAGTGCTTCTATCATTTTTCGCCCCTTCTTTTAGTCATTTAGGATATTTCTGTAATGTGCGGTAGTAACTCTATATGTTTAAATATGATTCCTATAGATATCCTGTGGAAGTTCCTGTAATATTAGGATAGAACTTTTTTATAAGGGTTTCAATGGTATCTTCAAAATAAGGCATCAGCCACTGAATTCTTTTCTCATACAGTAAACAAGACCTTCATCTCAGTAGTGTAGGAATTATCTGAGGGAAGATCCAGCTTAAACAGACATCATGTAGATTATCTTGTAGAGTTCTGGCCCTATGTTCCATACTCCACGCTAGCCCTTTGACTTTTGGGCTCAATACTGCAACAATTTACAGCCAGTTGTTGTTTTAGTTCATTAGGTCACATTTATTGCTTGTTTACTTTGACTCTTTTGTCTTACTTCTTTTAGTCTGAAACTGCATCACCTCATGGACTGAATACAAACACATTATCGGTTGTTAATAGGTGTAAATTGACACAAACATTTCACCAAAATCCTCGATTGTTTCTGGAGTTAGTCAGCCATTGTCATGGTGAAGTCTCTAGATGACTGCTTGACTGCCGGTGACCAATCACAGCATGGCCAACTCAACTCTGCTGTTACACCTCCACTCTACTAGAGGCAGACTGAAGGTTTACTGTCAGGATATTGATAGGTTCTGCTTCCTTCCTTACTGCTTTTTCTTATCGAAGGCTGGTTAGCACTTCGAAGGCAGGTTGATCCTTCACACCGTCACTTCCGTCTTACTGTTGGTTACAAAGTAGGGTTGTGTGGGCAGGTAATGGTGGCTTCGGGCCGTGTGCAGCTCGTTCATCTGGCCCACTGGGTATGGTTTCTTTGGGCCGTAGTTTTTGTGTCGGCCCACAGTCTCTGTGCCGTCCCAGCCTTTCAGCATGCCTGGGGTGGCTATGGTGTTGGAGCTGTACGCTACATGGTGTTGCACGTGACTCTTTGTCGTCTTGGGTTTCTGTCCATTCTGTTTGGGGCAGGGTATCTCAGTGACATAGGATGCGGTGGGCTCCACATGCTCCAGCCTCATGGTGTGGAGGGGCAGGGTGCCTTTCGCTGCCAATTCCGTCAAGTGGCGGTGTTGCTTGCTGTAGAAGTCGCCGTTGGCTTTAGCTGCTAATAGCAACAGAGAGAATAAAAATTAATGAGGCAATATTAAATAAATTGCACTCGTAGGGCAATTTGTCTTACTTGGTCATTCTTTAAGGGATCACGTTGCTTGTAGACAATTAGTCATGCTGTGTATCTTAATAAACCATCTCTTAATGTCAGTTGCATACGCAATTGCTTCCAGGCTTTATGGTGGGTTATATTTACTGTCACCAACAGGTGATGTGACCTACTCATTAAGACCAAATCAATTTACTCCTCATTAGTCATGCACCATTGAAAATTCTTAGCTTGCTTTCATGACCAAGATGGAATGAAAACCACTGACCATTTACAATCTTATAGCAAAAATGCTCATTGATCTATGAGTGTGCTCTATGTGCAACACAACAGCATGGCCAGCCTTCCAGGGCTAACACGGCCACCCCTGAGGGCTCTAATGTTCTCACTGGCATTTGTTTATCAAATGTCTTCTTCTGACCTTTAATCTGTCATGCAGTTTATTCAGAGGCAGTGCCTGTGCCTGGCTGCCTGCTCCCAATGTGCCCCTTGCTCTGGAACACTAATGGGATGTTTCACTCATTTGTAAAAGTTCTCAATTAGACTCGTTTGCAAAGAAGGTGGAGTTTCAGACAAGATCTTTTTGGTCTTTTCAACACCTCTTCGATTGCCTACAAGAGTTTTCAATTAGCAACAAATGGGTCCACATTGATATTCTGCACACCAACTCAGTTTTATTAGCACGGCAAGCTTAGTTTAACTAAATTGATCTGGTCATCAGTCTCTGCCTAGTGCAAGTTGAACCTGTGGGCCAACACAGAAAGATGTATCCTTTCTCCAGGTGATTCATGTTCACCATAGGATCGTTACTCTAAAGCCCAAAGCAATGGGCATCCTGGTGTGACTTTCTCACTCTATGTTTGATGGTTGCTTGCGTTAACGTCCTTGAAGATAAACTTTCCACGCATGCTGAGTTTGGTGTGTGCTGAGATGATAAATCTTATTTATTGCTTGTCTGTCCTGTGGGAGGGTGAATGAGATGTTGTTTGCGGCGAACCTTTTTCCCCACTGGTGCCTGGCCTCGCACATCACACTCACTCAGCCATCACAGCAGTCAATTTCACTGTTCAATAGCACACGCTTCGCTCAGCCATAATAAGGCCGGATCCTTGATTTGGAGACAAATAGCCCCAGATGGAGTTCAAATATCTATTGGAACCCTGTTCTGCAAGTTCACACATTGAGTTAGTGTCAACTTTGGTAGGTCTCTGCAATTGATTTACAGTATAGCACACATCGATGTTTCCTTAAAGGAATGCTTCATTCAGAAATCATATCTACATATATTTCTGCTTAGGCCAAATGTAGTCTATCAGCCTGTGTATGTTAAGCGTCTAAATTTAGGAGCTGTGAGGCTAACAAAACAGTACAAACTTAATAGTCCAGATGTTTCCAACTTTTTAAAGACCTTCAGCAAAGTCATTTATAAAAATGAATAAAACCTCATCTAAATTCTTATTCAAAATGAGCATGTCCTGTCCTAAATTGGTTGACTATGATAATGAATCAAGCATTCTGTTACACAAGTTTTTCCCCTTTTTTAAGCTCACAGTAAAACTGTGCTTTAAACCACATTTACTAGTCTGTGTGAGCTTAATTAAGACCTTGATGCCGTTCAAATGGATTAAGATTGATGGATTTGATCAAAAACAACTGGTCGGTTTGTGTCTATTGTTTGTTAGCAACATTAAGATTTCAGTTCTAAACTAAAGAAATGTGACATAAAGAAATACTAAAATATGGTCTCCAAACTTATTCTGGCTGGTTGACTACATCTGGTGTAAGGCTTGTTTATCATTGATATAATATGCACCTCAGTATACACAGGAATAAGCATTTCTAAAGCCCACATTTGAAACATCTGTTTTTACAAACCAAAGACGTCAGATTTAAAGCTACAATTTTACTTTATGATTTGTAAAAGGTTCAACAAGATATTTTGGTCAAGTCTACATAACACAGCTTCTCTGCAATGTCTCAAAACAAAGCTCTGCAAGAAAAATAAATAAATAAATAAACTATATATATATATATTAACATACATTAATGTAAAGAAATTTAAAGTAATATTCTAAGTCATGTTGGACCATTTATTTTAGCTGGAACATCATTCATAACTAACTTAAGGCCAGATGCAGTTGGGAAGCAAATTAATCAACAGTAAATCAAAATTGGTGCATGAGGTTGACAGCAGTTTTAAATCAGTTCATGGGAAATTGGAAATTGATTGAATTTTGCCATATATTAGGGAGACAGGTATAACCTAGAACAGTGAAGATGCCCAGCTGCAACATGTGCTTGTTTTCTTCTTTTGGTCCAGTGACATCAAATGTAATTGGCCTAAGATTTGGCCTCATAAAAGGAGATAGGCTATCCAAATATCTCAGAGGTGAATTTCCTGGTGTGTCCTCCTTTATTGGTTAGCTCCTCTTCTCCATGTCCAGGAGAAATCCAATAGTGTGACCTTAGAGATACATTCGAGGGACAGGGAAGATAACTATCGATTGGAAACTGTGGCTTATCAGCTCTCGGCCTGCAGATTCTGTTCCTTTGTAAATTTTCAGGGGGAAGGCAATTAAATAAAAAAGAAGTAACAGTGACTCTAGGGAGTCCATTTTTCTCTTCTCAATGATCTCTCAGCATGTCACTCATGATGAGGGGAAATTAGGCCGTGGGACTAGTATTGTGGACCAGAGAAGGAGGAGGAAAGCACACAGTTGCGATGAACAGAGTGAATACATTTCACGCTTGGGTGATGCTCTTTTCCATTGGGCTTAGGCTGGCCTGTGAATGAGATGTTTTTGGTGAAGGTGTGGCGACTTAGTAAGACAATGAGGAATGGCAATTAATTCATAGAATTCAATTTTGTGTTTGTTGACTGTTATTACAAATCTGAATGTCTGAGATGATGTAATGATTCAATGATTGATTTCGAGACTGATCTACTGAGCAGAAGAATATTTGTTTGTTTTCTTCTAATAAGAAAAGAGAAAAATAATCTGGAACTGAATTAAAGCCAAGCGTAATTAAGCCCAGCAAGAATGATGATGTTGTAACTTTGCGATGAGGTTCTGTGCTGGGAGTAAAGACGTTTTCTTCTTGGGAATGTTTTCACTGGTTTGGAAATCTCTGAGCAGCTCATGTTTAACTAATGTTCTAATTGATGTTGGCAAAAATCAAAGTGCACTTACATAATTGAAGGGGGTCACCTAAAGTAGAAACATTAAAGAAACATTAAGAAGCTTCAAACCACACATGCACTGATCTACTCTAGAGAAGGTATGAATGTGTATTTTGTTCTTACCCACGGCCTTCAGTGAGGCATATTTGTTGAATTCCTTGCCAGACTGCTGTTGTTCGTACACATGAGCCAGTTGGCTGAGGGCAGGGTAAGGGTGTGGCTGACTCATGTTGTGCATCTGGGCCCCCTCTGAAAAGACAAAAAACACAAGAAGGTCAAGACAAGACATTTTTGTTGTGTCTATATGCATTACTGGGTATAATTGTCTAAATTCATAATGATTCAACTGACTTATCCAAGCTCCATAAATGTTTTTCCTAGGTACTGTTTGAGGGGTTGGACAAGTTTTAGAAAAGGTCGACAAAATCTTTTGCACTTTGCTGTGCCTGCTGTCAAAATATGGGAATTTAGGTTTTTTACCATTTTTGTTTTGTATGTGCATATAATGTCACACTGTTAGATTTACTATATTGTATTATATACTATATATTGTAGATGTAGTATATTACTAATAGATTTAGTGTATTGTTTGTTTAGTCCTGCTAATGATAGAATTTGGGCATTTTTTTATTAGTAGCCTGAACAGCTACAGCTGCATTATTCAGCTCCATATTTTATTACATATATTCCATATATTCCATACACCACGGTGGCTTAGTGGTTTGCATGTTTGCCTCTCAGCACTGAGGTCTTGGGTTCAAGTCCCCATCTGGGTGGAGTTTCCATGTTCTTTCTCTGGGGACTCTGGTTTCTTCCCACAGTCCAAAAACATCAGATCAGGTGAATTGGCTACTCTAAAAAATGACCCTGGTGTGTGTGTATGAATGTGTATGTCTGTGTATGTATGTATGTATGCCCAGATATGGTTGACACTCTGCCCTGAGTGATCCCCTAGTGCTCGATGCAGTCCTCCAGGTGGACGGTTGCTTCCGGTTGAGAGTACGTTGTGTGCGACTGGCTGCCGTGTCTCACCGGTGTGTGTGGCTGAGTGTGTGTAAATGGAGTGTGTTGATTGTAAAGCATCCTTGAGTATCAAGAAAGGCGTGTAAGTGTAAGTGTAATGTTAAAAATAATTAATAAAAATAATACATGAAAACATTGTTATTGTTGGAGGAGCATGGATCTGTCAATCTGATTATAATTCTTAAGGGAATTATTAAATCATCAAATCTCAGATTCACCAGTTTGTTATTTTGCTACAATTAAGACTTTTTAATACAAATATTCTGAATACACATGACTGGAGAAATAATGTTTAAATATTTGTCCACTTATTCCAAATCAAAGTCAAATTTTGTTTCTTTAGCTTTAGAACTACAAGGCTAACAATGATTTTAAAAAACTCTAAAACTTAACAGTCACTTAAAATATCCCAATGGTTTCTGTCAAAATATGTCATTCTAAGTGTTCTAACAGTGTCTGAACTGAAGAGTAATTCGGACTCTAACCTGTCTGTACTAGCTGAGATAATTCTCTTAATGGAAACAAAGCACTTTTGTACATCCCTCTGGATAAGAGTGTCTGCCAAATGCTGTTAATGTAAACGTGACCATTGTGTCCCATTTGCTTCTTTACCCAAACAAATATTAATAACTTTAATTATAATGAAGATATGGTGATGTTATTTGGATTAAATAATCTCAGTCTGTGATGAAGAAAATGTCTAGCAGGCAGTTCTATTCTCCTGTTCAGGTGGTGATGTGGTCTGCATGGAGATGTGCTTTTATGGCAGCTTTCTTTTTTTATTCTTCTGAACAGTGTATTCATTTATTATGCTTGGACCATTGCTCAATTTGTAAGGTTCTGTGCTGTGTCCACAAGGATTACAGAGGGTCACTGATGGTGATGGCTGGATGGGCGCCGGCTGTGAATATTAGTTGTCAGAAATGAACACCTGTAACTGTAATACTTCATGTCATTCTTTATCACGCAGACTGAGGTTATTTAATCCAAATTTCATCACTATATCTTTATTACTTTTAAAGTTGTTTATGATTGTTTGTAAGCAAACAGGACACCTTGTATATATAATCGATTCTAGCATCTCAAAATCGATGCTCTGAGGGTTGCACAAGTGTTTACATCTGTATAAATAGTGGTTTGTGGCTGCTCTAGACTTTCTTTCTCTGTGCCTACAATGTCACAGTGGGGACCTGTATGCTAAAAGCACAACAAATGCAATAGACCTTTGAGCAAAGCAGCTTGAAAGGGTCTGGTTGAAATGTTTCAGCACTGATCAAATGGGTCACAGTATGTTTGCATCATCGCTGCATAAATGACAAAACTATGTCAACAGGAGCCACTGGATTTATGCTGGTACTGTACAGGGCCTTTGTCATTGTAACAACTGAACACTCTACTCCTAGTGTGACAGACAGAGACACAGATGGATGAAGGAATGATGTGCGCGTGCAGGCGGCTCCATTGATTTTCTCCCTCACCCTGCTCTGCTTGGTGGAGATGGATTGTCAGCAGTGAATGACGATCAAAGCGGTGTAACCTGCCTGGCGTAGCTGTCAGCGAGCAGCTCCTGTTGTGACTAATTAATCACTTAGCCTTGCTGCAGGGTTGCTGACACACGTCGGCACTGAGCGCCACGCAATGAGTCACACACACACACACACACACACACACACCAGTCAACATGCTGAATCCTCCTTAAGACTGTTCTCTGAAATGCTCTTGACTGTGAAGTGCCTTAGCCAGTAAACAAAGCCAGGGAGGCTCAGTGGATCTTTCGAGGAAGTTGTCAGCATCAGTGGATGGCTGCTTCTGTCTCTTTCCTGAGCACTTTGTCCTATCACAGTATCATTAATCACTGAAGCAATTTCTCCAGAATTTGGACACCTCAGATATACATCACAAGGATATTAAAATCACTGTTGTGAAAGCTCGTTCTTATTTAAACTCCTTCCCTGACCATGCCTCATAATTAAATACTGATTAATGTCTCTGTAGAGGAAAGTCTGCATCATTTATACTCACTACTGTATTTCTAAGACACACAAACTTGTATCGGTTGTAATTATTACTATATAATGTATAAATGCATAAGTTCTTCAATGATTCTTTGGTAAAGGCACATGTTCTATATAGAATCATGAACATTCAAAAATCCCTCTGAATGCATACGTGGTTATTTACACGTCAGGAAAGGGTACTTCATATATACACTATTTGAATTAAGCCACATGGTTAGTTTAAAATTATATATTGTCCAGCATGTATTGGTTCATTTTGCAATAAACTCACTAAAAAGCATTATTATATTTGTATATACAAATATTTGCTAATATAAAATGGTATATAAAATTATACACTGCTCAAAAAAAATTAAGGGAACACTTAAACAACACAATGTAACTCCAAGTCAACCACACTTCTGTGAAACCAACCTGTCCAGTTAGGAAGCAACAATGATTGTGAATCAATTTCACCTGCTGTTGTGCAAATGGAACAGACAACAGGTAGAAATGAGAGGCAATTAGCAAGACAACCCCTATAAAGGAGTGGTTCTGCAGGTGGTGACCACAGACCTTTTCTCTGTTCTCAGCCTTTCTGGCTGATGTTTTGGTCACTTTTGCGTTTTGTCAGTTCTCTCACCATAGAGGTAGCATGAGGCGATGTCTACAACCCACAGAAGTTGCTCAGGTAGTGCAGCTCATCCAGGATGGCATATCAATGCGAGCTGTGGCAAGAAGGTTGCTGTGTCTGTCAGCACAGTGTCCAGAGCATGGAGCAGATACCAGGAGACAGGCCAGTACACCAGGAGACATGGAGGGGGCCGTAGGAGGGCAACAACCCAGCAGCAGGACCGCTACCTCCTCCTTTGTGCAAGGAGGACTAGGAGGAGCCAGAGCCAGAGCCCTGCAAAATGACCTCCAGCAGGCCACTAATATCCATGTTTCTGCTCAAACTGTCAGAAACAGACTCCATGAGGGTGGTATGAGATTTTGAGTATGATTCCAAATCCAGACCTCCATGAGATAATTTTGATTTACATTGATTATTTTTATGTTATTTTGTTCTCAACGCATTCCACTGTGTAGTAAATAAAGATTTTACACTGGAATATTTTATTCATTTTATTCACATCTAGGATGTGTTATTTTAGTGTTCCCTTTATTTTTTTGAGCAGTGTATATATAATTTATTTATTTTCTTTATTTTCCCTCAAAATCAAACAATTATCAAAATCCAAAATCAGGATTTTGTTGTTAGCCTATTTTTTCACTCTCAAAACTGCAGAATGTGTTTAAATGTAATCAATGTAAATGTAATTTATTATTAAATAACATTATAAAGTCTATATTAAGTAATACATTTGAATAGTATATCAAAACCCTCAGCAGTAAATCTAAACTTCCAAAAGAGAAAACAAACTCTTATTCTTTGTTCATGGCTTCACACAAATAAGTCAAACTTTACTGCATTAGAGAAAAAAAGCAAACGAGTGACCTGAAGTCTCCTCAGATGTGTTGAATCTACTGTGACTTTAGGCCAAACACACTGAGAAAGTTTGGTGAGCTCCTTTCCTGCTTTCCTTGTGCTTTTATCCCACCTTGACTTCAAACACCTCTTCTCAGGCCCAGCCTGGGGAGCCTTTTCACACACAATCCACTAACGATCACTCTGCTCTGTGACTGAGGTGCTGAAATGTGTGAGACACAAACATCCAGGACAAAGATGCAAATAAAACCCTTGACCCAAAACAATACTGCAATATGAACCTAAAGCAGTGATACACATGTGTGGCCTAGTGTGACACCTACTGTGTTCATATCAATGGAACTAATTTAGATCATCTTTAAAAGTTATTAAGTCATAATTTAATAACATAGGTTCCACCAAAATGTTGGCATTAACTAAAAAGCAAACAGAGGATAGTCCATCCAGCCATTATCTTACACTTATCTTACCATTATCTTAGAATTACTCCTGATCAGGTTTGTGGTACAGATGATAGGGCTAAAGCTTATTTGCTATGAGGACAGCCACAAGAAAGAAGTTTTATTTTGCACTGTGGAGTTTATCATGGTATAAAAAATATAAAACATATATAACAATGCAGCAATGAAGATGTTGAAACAAAACCTTGTATCTCCAAAAAACAAAAATATACATAAATAATAATAATAAAAAAATAATAATAATTCAATCTACCTGTAAATAATGTTCATGTATGACTGTAATTTTAAATATTTAGGGTTAAAGAAAATCAATTGTACGGTGTAATAATGCCATGCATTACTTTGGTTAGATTATGAATTGCTTGTCTTTTTCTAAAGGCCAAAGACTTTTCTTGCATTGGTTGAAAGTGCCAACTAGACTTTATATTATGTGAACATTTCATTCCCACTGGACTTATAGTAATGCCCAAGAGTGACTAGAAATCTTTTTGTAATGACTTCCATTAAAAGTTGAGAAGGTGTCATCCTTCTCCCGTTTTGAAGATACAAGGTTTTTTTCTGACAGTAAAGAAATACTCAGGGTACTCATAGGCCACCACAAACATTCATATAGGACTAATATATTACATATTATTAAGGACAGAATGGAACCCTCAGCGCTCTGGGAACTAAAAGCACATGTCTGAACCATTACAAGCTTCAAATGTTCAAATCAAGTGTGAACTTAGCACCAACATATCATCACACAAACAGAAATGAGCAACACTGTAGCTGTGTTTTGAAGGCTCAGCTCTGGTTCTCCAGAAGACAATAACAGAATCATAAAAGGAGCTTTTCTAGGTGAGGAGAAGGTTGATATTGTATCTGTGGTAAAAACCAGCTTAATCACACAGACCACATCTAGACTGACAAGATGACATTAATGATGGCAACTTGTTTTGGACCAAATCACTGCCGTTAAATGTACATGCTGTTCATTTTGTTCACCACAGATTTCTCAGCCTACTCGCCTGAAAAATTGACAAAAGTAGCAGCTAAGTGGGAGTGATCCCATGCTTGGTTCTGTTGAATTGCACGGGGTATCTCGGCGTTTGTTTTGCTTTGGCGTTCAGAGCTGACTCATCTCTACAGGGACGACTTCCTCCCAAGTATTCGGCTGCAAATTGCCTTTACGCCGTCTTATCCTCACGCTATCTTTCTCGTCATGGCAACACATCTGTTTGTGTTTCATTTGTGATGCATGAAGCTGCTCGCATGCTGTCCAACCACCCACATGCCAGGCAAGCAGTGTTTGCAATCGATGAAGTGCAATGCTTATTCATGTGTCTAGAAATAACCTGTTTCTATCAGACTGCAGAGTAGGAAAACCATGTGCACTGTTAGCATTAATGAGCAATTTTTAACAAACGTAACATGCAAGACGGAGAAATTCAATTCCTTTCTATGATAATTGGCAAGCACAGGAGGTCCCCGTGTTTGCAATGCAATATTGCTTATCAAGGCATAATAGAAGTAGATTCAGTGATACTAATTGTTACTACATGATCATTATTATGCTGTATTGCTCTCTTTTGTGACTAGATGTGGCACATATCTCAGACAGAGTTTGCTCTCATAGAGTTTAGAGACAAGGCCAGTTCACACCATCACCTCCTAAAACTCCACAGAGACGTTCAGAAAGTAATAAATAGATAGATAGATAGATAGATAGATAGATAGATAGATAGATAGATAGATAGATAGATAGTAGCTTTATTGTCAATTCTGCATATGTACAGGACACACAGAGGATTGAAATTGTGTTACTCACCCACCCAAGTTACAGCAAAAGAAAGAAATAAACAATGAAGGCAAAAACCAAAAGACAAAGGGTATTAGCAGCAGTGGGACATTCAGAGTAGACAACAGACAATAAAAATATAAGAATAAATAATATACAATAATGATAACATGAACAGTAAAGCAATAAAATAAAATGAAATGAAGGTGGTAAAGTGACCAAGTGCATACTGGTTCTATTAAGAGGTCCAGGTTATATACAAATTGGGGGGATAGTGGAAGTGTATTGTGGGATGTGGATAGAGGAGTTGACAGATCTTGTAATGACCATATACCTACACTTATGGCCAATTTTATCAGACTCATCTGCTATATGGATACACTTTGTAAGCTTACAATTACTAACTGTAGCTCATCTGTTGCCCAAACCTCTCCTCTACTGGAAAGATACTACAGAACCACCGCTGACCAGATCTTATGTGGTTTATCATTCTCAACCCAGCATGGTAGTGACATATTACTGTGTGTAACATTGGTATAAATGTATCAGCTGCAGAGATGTTCCTGGGGAGGATGAAGTAAGAGTCAGGCTGATAAACTGTGCAGAAACCATGTACTGTGGTCAACAGTGTTGCAAATAACGGTGTTAAAAATAACGGCGTTACGTAACAACGTCATTTTGTCAGTAACGGGATAAAATAATTAATTACTTTTCCTGTCGTTATAACGCCGTTGACGTT